>KN502989.1:0-10437 GCA_000787155.1 Scartelaos histophorus | reverse complement strand
TGCTCTGTGTCAGCAGTGAAGGACACAGATACAGACTGAATGGACATATAAGAGCCACATCGGTTATTATTACTATTGTTGTAGAAACATCACTAGGAGTCAAGTAAGGCCCAGTCTGGCATCATATTATATTAAAAAAAAGTTATTTTATACAGCCTGTAACCTGATGGATACTTTTTCGAGATAGTGATTTTATTTTTAAATGGTTATGCATCAACACTGCGTACTACCACTAGTATTAACTTTTTCTGCCCCACTTAACCTATGACCTTGTACCAATTTTGTTTCCAAACTTTTGTTTAATTCGTCGTAATCACATTTCCTACTGTCCTCCCTCCCCAAAACCTGGCAAGGGCAACAGCTCCCTCTGCTCACCCTTTAATTAACAAGAACCAATTTGGGACCAGAGAGCTCCCTGTTGTTCCTGCCAAAACGACAGGCCACTATTCTTAAACCTGACCCTTTCAAGGCCAGGCCAAGATAACCGGGATACACCACCCTAAGCCGAAGCGGCGACTGCACGGCTTTAGCCTGAGCGTTTTTGAATTCATTTGTGTGAGAAATGTGGAGGCCAGATGATGTGCAGGCAATGGCTCTGGAACACACAACGGGATAAAACAGCAGCGCTCAATCACACTGATGGGGACAGGATGCCAGAGGCTTTCAAGCTCGCCAGTGACAAATAAACTGTGTGATGAAGGAACAAATATGGTCTTATGAGGCCAAACAGGAAGTAGGGGTTTTAAGGGGGGGAAGTGGCCACCTGGAAAATCACAAATGATCAGATATTAAGGACCTGGAAGATATCAAGCAAGAACAGATCAATTGGACTGGAGAATACTGCATCTGCCGAAATGATGCCATCTACTGGTTGTTTTTCATTCGTGCTATAATTACAAAATTAAACCGTAATTCACACCCAGACTAAACCTAAGGGCTGTAAGTTTTCTTAACATATAACTGATCATTGTTTCTCACAGGAGGTGCCACTGCTAACTACATGTCTTCTATGTTCTCTGTGAAATTGGTATAAAATTAAAGGTGCACTATGTAACTTTTATGGCACACTGCATCCACTTTTTTTGTCTCTGTGGAGATTCTTTTACTATGTCTTGAATGTTCCACAGCGTAGGCATTAAACTGCTACATTTCTGAGGAGAAGCAGGAGATGCAAGCAGGTTACAAGTCAGATCTGTGGAGAGGCAATCCAGCTGACACTAAAAATGTATGTTGTTCAAGGTATTTCAATAATAAGACACCTGTAATTGAAAATATGTAAGATGGAGAATATGAATGCTGCACTGTGGAACATTCCTGGCAGAACAGTTACATCTCAGCTGACATAGTTGGTAGTGGAGCCTCTAACACAAAAGTTACATAGTGCATCTTTAATACATGGGTGGCTTTAATCTCAATTTATCCAGGATCAGAAAAGATACAACCAATACATTGTCTAGTCCCTACCTGTTGTTACAGTTACATTTTTGACATTTTTGTTCAAATAGTTAAAATTCCAAAGTATACTGCTGTTTTCAGAGTTGAATGGAAGATATTTGGGTTGGTTTTTCCATCATTACAATGAACTAACCCCTGTCCCAGTCCACTTATTCTGACAAACTAAATATTTTTTGGAGAGTCTGCAACTTACTTCTCTCCATAGAGATGTTATTGCTTGGTCTTGAAAGTTCCACAGTATGGCATTAAACTTGTCTGCATCCATGGAGACAAGCAGATGACACAACAGGGCAATGTTACAGGTTAGATCTGTGGAGAGGCAAGCCCACTCCCAATAAGAATACATGTTTTTTAATGTATTTTTGTGCACAAACACACCGATAATTGCATAAATGTAAGGTACATAAGTCTAATGCTGCACTGTGGAACATTCAGGGAAACACAATAACGTTGGCATAGCAACAAGTAGATGGCAATTACACAGTTTCTATGGAGATGTGGTTGCTCTGCCTGGAGTGCCCCATACATCAAACAGCTCTATCTTACATTTATCCAATTACAGGTGGTTTTATAGCTCAAAAATACCTAGAAAAAAGGCGGGGCTGCTATTATAATGTGAAATGCAAAATGGAGAAATGCAAAAAAAATGAAGAAAAGCATTTGATGGAGCCTCTACCAGAGAAAAGTGACACTATCCACCTTTAATGGGCATGAACGACTCCAATCAAAGTGATGTCTGCGACCCTCCCACATACAGTGAATCTAATTTGGAGTGAGTTACCCTTTAATAAAAATAAATGTTGCATGTGGCATATTAAAAGAATTACCATTTCAAAGCAGCACAAATCCCCTAAAACTCATTATGCATTGCGATACTGAGGCTTGAATAACACGGTCTTTTGCAAACACATTAAGGAAACATGAATCCAAAAAGCTATGCCGATTACTGGCAGTACTAGCTTTGAGCGTTCGGTCCCAGCATGTTATGAGAGCTCCACATTAAGTGATTGAAAAGCAAAACAACACTATTAGGTTTCACAAGATCTGGACGAGTGAGACCGGGCTGGTTTATTCATTAATTCCCGATGTTAACTTGAAAATGAGATTGCGAAAGTGCAAGGAAAACGCGCGCCAAGTCAGGTTTTGTCAAAGTGTCATTCACCGCCGCGAGATGACAGACTATCTCAAAGGACGCAAAGCCAAATTTAGTTTTATAAATTATAGGAAATTCATTTTTGGATGTGATTTTGGTCTAAGCTTCAACAACTGGCACTAGTTTTTCATAACATGTTGAGTTATTATATTCTTTTACGGCTTTGTAACACTGGGCCTGTCTGGAGTTTCTTGCCTTGGCCTCTGGAGTATACGAAGCTACTTCCTTTTTCTTTACTGGCGTGTTCGCTTTTCGCTTCCTGGGGGTCATCGGATCGAAACGGCAGCATCTCCACCTGAGGAATGCTCGGAGATTTCCAAACGCAAAGATTTCGTGGGTACCTTGGCTATTTATAACAACTAATTTCGCCTTTGGATTCGCAGTTACATCGCGCGCACACACTTCCACTTCCAAGCGAGTCTCGGCCGGCATATTAGGCCCAGATGGGAACAATGAGATGAGTATGGAGGTTTTTTTGCAGTAACTGAAAACATTTGGTCTTGTTAACGCACTCCAAAAACTTGCTCCATCCATCCATCACTGGCCAGATGTTTTGTGAAGCTTGTTTCTTTACTTCTCAAATGGGACCCCTTCTGATGAAAACATTTCCAATTTCACTACAAAGGCACTGCTGGGCTTTAATTGTCCTGATGGCAGGTTTTATGATCAAGTCCCGAAGCTACAAAGAAAGAAATAACAATCTGTACTCAAGTCTTCATATAATTTTTTAGCCCTGTTGAGTTACAAAGAACAAATGTTTTACTACTTTCTTTTTTCTACAACTTCTAATTATATTTGGTTATATTTCTACTGTTGCTATTGCTACTACAGGCCGCAAATGTATTATTACCTTTATGCTTTACTATATAGATACTAGTGATGGGACATGATTCAATTTCCACAAGACGAGTTACGAGAAAGGTCCAAGGGAACAAGACGAGACGAGACTTGAACATCATTTCTAGGATATAAATTTCACATTTCTGTTTCCAGTTTTGACCACACAATTTTTATTTACTTGATTTAATATTTTTGTTTCATTCTTGGACTGGTTTTGGGGTATTGAAATATAACTCTCGTAAACAATCTCACAAGATCTTTTTCCCCGATATGTGCACAATCTTGTAGCAATTTGGTCTTGCGAGATCTTGTGGCACGGCGTCTTGTACCATTCCTGATACATTATGTTACCGAAGACAACAGAGGTTCATAATTACAGAAGCTGATGGTTCATATTCCACTCTTGGGCAAAACACTGCGAGTAGAGCGTTCCAATCTACGGACTGTTGTGCACATGGGCAAGACACTCAACCTGCCTTGCCCCAGTGAATTGATTTTGAGTGTTTGATTTCCCATTGTGGATAGAAAAGCACTATAGCTAAAGTACTATCTACTCATTCATTTACAAGTATTACCCAACTATTAGGCCTATCTCACTATCACTACTACTAATACTGACACTACTACTGCAAATTTCTCTGATCTGGACAAGATTTTAAAACTTATATCAAGTTATTCCTCTTGTTTTCAGATGTTCTTTGATTAATTCTAGTCTTGTCAAGTAAAATGATCTTGCTGGATTTGCTTCTAAGTCATTTTCTGACAGATTTAAGGGTTTATATCTTACATTTTGGCTATTTTTTTGCACTTCTATTACTAGCTATTGTTTCTACTACCTCCTTTATCTCAAAGTCAAGTCCATTCTACCCCAAAATACATGACTTACAGTTTAATCTCCTTGAAACGGGCCGGTTATTAGGACATGTGGCTATTGACGAATGATCACTCGGGACTGTTTGCACGACGTGACCCCACTTAATCCCGCCGTCTGACCCCTATTCGCCAAAGACTCCAACGCACTTTGATCACGGCTATTTCTGAAGGACCATTTCCTTGACAAAACATCAAAATCTAATGCTTTTCTGGGCCTGTTTCGTTTCCAGTGGAGTAATTAAAGGCAAAGCATGGGCTGCGTTTGCCGTGGAGTTGTCTGGGAGCTGACTACACACATGCCAATTAGTCCACATTATTCATCATCTATTCCCAAACGTGGAGAACATGATGACTGCTCGCAAATGTTTGGCTGTCAAACTCACTTCGGTTGCTCTATTAAGTGTATAAATCAAGCTTTGATGTTCCCTGATAATGCTTTTAAAGGCTTACCGCTAATTTATTTACAGCCCAATTTTATCCCAAATCCAAACAGATTCAGCATGCGGCAATTTTGTGCACTATAAAAACACCAAAACATTCCAAAATGGAGGTGAGGGCCAAAAAAACGATTCAATAAAAGCATGTGAAAGGATTCGGTCCACTCACTAGTCTTAGCAGGTGTCAAATCATTACTCACGTTAAACATTCAAAGGGATTTTTTCCAGCCTGCATCTGTTAAAAGTAAGATTTTGGCATAGCTGGGCGGTTCCTCTGTAAGGCTCTGCTAGTTTTAAACAGAAATTGGAATCAGAAGTCCTTAAAAATGGTAGATTTTTTTAATATCAAATGAATATGAAATGCAGTAATAGTAAAAGCCCCAAGACTAACTGGTGTGTGTTCAGATTGCTGCTGGATTCATTCAGGGGTGTTTGGAGAAATTGAACAAAACAACATCATTAACATCAAATTATTGGTTTTAGTAGAGTTTTTCCATTTAGAGAGGTAAGAGTTTTGCGGTGCAGTGGTTGAATGCTTTTCCCTGTAATCCACAATGGCATGAATTTCACTCTTTGTATGTTTGGTGCACCGAGATACCAAAGCGGGACAATGTTTGACTACATTTTGCCGTTCATCCAAGTCAGTAGGTTCTTCAGTTCTCTCTGGTTAACATGTAGTTACATAATAAATCACATAGAACTTAACAACTTCTAAAATCTCTGTTGTTTCCTCATCACAAACATGCCTGGAGATGTGTTTTATTTCATTCACACATGTTTAACGCACACATACTTCTTCTTTTCAAACCGGTGAATGAAACAAAGCACAAGTCCAGGTACGTCCGAGCATTATAACACGACTAGAAGCTCACGGGAGTCAAAATTGTGAAATACCGAACCTTTAAACCCGTTGACAGAGGGATTATGTTCATTTTAAATACCTGTCTATGTGTCATTTTGTCATCCATAAACTGTTCCATTTAACTCCTTGTAATCTTGATAACGTCAGCGGCAAAGTATCATCAACGGAGTCTCATTCTTTGGTGAATATGACCCAAAAACAGAGTTGGGAAAGGGAAAAGGTCAGTTCACGGCAGAAACAGGGAGAAGTGGGACTGCAGTTCACTGTGGGGAGTGACGGGAGCTCCCCTGCCGACTCCACGGCAGAAGGGAGCGCCCGTCGAGGATCTGGCAACTGGTTTGTCATCTTCCAAGTGGCAGATGCGAGACAACCAAGAGAACAATCAATACTTTGCAGCTGACGTCACCCACTGTCGCGGGGGGGGTGTGATGCTAACTGTAGACACTGCTCTGTTTGAAGTCACTCAAATTAGACCTGAGTCTGAAAGAGGGAACTCATTTAACTGGAACTACAACAGGTGAGCTCTCTCAAATGACACTGCAATCACAAGCTGGCTAATATTAGAGCAGGTTTCAGTTTGTCGTTTTCACCTTTTTGTTAAAAATCAAACTCTGCGACAGGAGCATGGAGGTTTGTATTAATCACAGTGTCCTGAAAGTGTGCGGTTTCAATCCAATTTGTAGTTTTGTCTTGGGTTTCTGACTATTTTCAAACATTTTTGGCCATATACATTCATACAGAACCCACCAGCGTGATGTTCCAATAATATATCAATAGTATGAAAAAGGCACATGCAAAATACATCAACTCCCTGTGGTCAAAACAAAGTAAAACGCAACAAAGGGCTGTGCAATATGGTAATAACAGTTGAATCACAATCTCATCCATGTAACAATATGTTTTTGGTCAGATTCATTCATTGCTTCTCTCTTTAATGCAGGTTTACACTAAAACACAATTTTAATGTGAAAAAAGTCATAGCAAACTCTGATGGCAAATGTCCAAAAGTTTCATTAAAAAGCCTTCTTCATGTCATTTTTCTTGTTTTGACCCTCAGTATGCTAAAACACAGACAATTTTCCCCACCCACTCCAAATGATCAACCTCCCTAAGGCTCTAAGTGAGTGACAGGTGGAAATAACCAATCGTAGTGAAGTATGAACTCTCAAGAAAGCACTTTATTTGCCACTTAAAGGAATTATTAATATGAATTGCAATAAACTCAAGATCATGATCTGGCTCAAATAAAATCATGACATTTATATTATGACATATCGCCCACCCCTAGTGCAACAGCTTTACTGATATCGTCAACCAGGGTCACAGAGAGACCACCCAACTATATCGATCTGCATACTACTTAAATGTGTGTAACTGAACTTTTACACCTTTATAACATGACATGACTTATAGATTACCATATCCTGTCCTCTCAAACAATAAATTATACATAGTTCCAAGTGTAGTTTTGTTATTAGACCTGCAATTATTTTGTATTTATTCAAGAATTGTATCAGCAAAAAGAGTAAAAAGGAATAGCTAGTTATCTCATTATATTCATCTACACATAAACACATAAATCATACACTATTTTAGTCCACTACACTATTTAATAACATCTTTTAATAGTTTTTCGCCCATAGAGGATAGTTAGTTGCCAAGAAGTTCTAATAGCTATTGGCTAATGACTGCAATATATTTAAACAGGAGCTGTTAGCGCGTTATTATCCAGGGACAGAAGATGAAAAGTAGTCGTTTAGGCTAATTCTGATGCCTTTACAGCACTGTTTATTAATGTATATTGTCCTTGTTAAATAGACTAGTAATCTAAATTATGAATGTACTAATTTACTATTACTCTTCATTCATTTCATATTGTTTGAAAAGTACATACACTGTCGTCCTTAAATAGGGCAGAGGACCATAGAGCTCGCAGCCAGACCACAGATTTACGCGTCCACTAAAAAATGACACTTCAAATTGCTGTTTTAGGTCCTTTGTATTTGAGTTACACCTTACGCCGCGAGTGATGCTTACAACGGTGCAATAACAATGAAGCATTAATGAAAGACGTGGCGCAGGAGTCTATGTTTCTTCAAAGAGCCGCTTTCAAACATCTTCAAAGCCAGTGCCCAGATGGATGACCCAGAGCTAACACACACATACACATACACACACATACGCACACTCACACACACAGGGCAAAAAGTCCCGGGACACCAGCCTAGAAATCGTCCCTAACCTTTCAGGTCCTCTGTCACTGCCATATACTAATTACAGTTCAGCCGCAGTGTCTACAAGCCCAATCACCTTGAAGTGCCCCATTAGCACCTGCTGTAGTCATTTACACATGCTGACATCCCACCTTGTTGTTTAACCTTACATTAGTTTCCAGGACAGTACATTTAACTCCGTGCAACAGGACAGGAAGGATGCTGCAAAGCTCTAAAGACACAGGGGAATACGGCAAAAGGCTGACAGAGCTGTTTTTCAATACAGGGGCAATGTAATAGTGAAAAACTGAGCCTGTTTGAAAGACGACGCCATAATTAATATAAGGAATCAATAGTGTCAGTTTCCAAATCTGATATTTTAGAGTTTAATAGTTAGGGTGACCAGATATGACACATTTAAAACTATGAAAATTGTGAAAATAGTGTGTAATTAATGACATTTTTACTAGGCACTGGACTTTTTTTGCTTTTTTTGGATATCACATTGGTAAAACTGGGGCAACTGGGATCATTTCTTGCATAAAACTGGGACAAATCACTGGTTTTGGGTACATTTGCTGGGGCAGGCGACACAGGGCTCAAAACTGAGACTGTCCCAGGTAAATAGGGACATCTGGACACACTATTCATAGTCTAATACCCTTTGGCTAAAAGCTAGAGATAACTCAGATATGACACATTTAAAACTGTGAAAATTGTGAAAATAGTGTGTAATTAATAACATTTTTACTATGCACTTTACTTTTTTTGCTTTTTTTGGATATCACATTGGGAAAACTGGGGCAACTGGGATCATTTCTTGCATAAAACTGGGACAAATCACTGGTTTTGGGTAAATCTACTCACAAGGCTCAAATCTGAGACTGTCCCAGGTAAATAGGGACGTCTGGACACCCTATTCATAGTCTAATACCCTTTGGCTAAAAGATAGAGATAACTTGGTAATGATTCATGTTTGTTTTTTTATTTAAGTATTAGAATATATAAGATTTTGTTTGAGTCAGCCTCTGTTACATTGGAGTTTCAAGCTCAGCAGACGCAGCCTAATTTGTCCTAAGTGCGCACATTACACGTGTCACTTAGGCTACAGAAACAATAACACAATAAACAATAAACTACACTCCATCTTTTTTCCATTTTTAGACGCAGGAAAAGGGCACAAGCAACAGGTGTCTCGTTACTGTCCCAATAAACAGTCCAATTAAAGCCCAAGACTGACACCGCTCATCCGCAGTGAACTGGCTCAGATTTGTGAATGAAAAACCGCGTCTTACCTTCACCCGGACCGTGAGAAGTAGCAGCCCGAGCGTCCACAGCCAGCCTCCTGTCATCTCTGGCGCGCAGTGGAGGAGTGTAGATCCACGAGTGCGTGTAGTAGGCTTCCCTGTCGTCAGTTTCCCCGCTGAGTAGCTCCGTGTCACCGCGGCGTGCTCCAGTCTCTCCTCTACGTCCGTCTGCGGCTAATGCGCGGGGAGAGAAAACACTGGGGAGCCGTGCGCCGCTGCGAGAGACGACATGACACTCCGCCACCCGCTTCCAGATATTTTGTTCCACCAGCAAACACGTTGCTGCTAAATTTATGTTTGCATACCAGGCGTGCGTCAGGAAAGGGGGCTCACCCACCTTACAATCTTAAAGAAACACTGTCCGGCGGAGTTTACACGCGCTCCACGTACGTAGCGCATCCAAACACGTGCGTAATGACACTCTGGCACTGGACAGGAGCAGTTAACGGTGCATTATAATTAGAGTTAGCACAAAAATGGTTTGTTATTTAGGTCAAAGAGTCATACTGTTACATAACACAAGACTGGTGGTATGCAGACAGATTTGTAGACTAAAACATTGTCAATATCAGTGATTAAATATGCATAAACGAAAGAATAGGGTTCTAATCTGAGTGAATGATTTGTGAAAAATGTATTTTGACCCAATCAGAGACAAGAACACAGCTTACGTAAGTGAGACTCTATAAAAGGTTATGTGGCATGGCAAGCCTATATCAAAAAGCACAGGAATCTGAAAGTCAAACAGGCCAAATGGAATAGAAATGATCTATTCTGTAGGCTTGATGGTACAATTTACCCAACAGTATCCAATAAAAACTACAACTGTGAGTTCCTACTATAATGTCATATACTTTGCCTGACACTGCCAAACTCGAGGCATCTAAGGTCAAGAGGAGTTTGATCTAACCAAAGCTTGAGAATGTAAGACGCAGTGGACTGAGCCATTTAAAGGCTTGGCTTTGGCCGGCATTATTGAAGCGCACTGTTATTACAGATTTACCTCAACAAGGCCCATGTCATTCCAACAGGCTCCAATGAAAACAGCAAAGCAGGGTCTGCGCTGTGTCTTCTGCCACTTTATGCCAATGGCTGCTTTGTTAGATTCTTTTCAACATCATATTTGCGGAAAAATATTAGCAGAAAATGACATGCTCCTTAGGTATTAGAGCTACAATTATAGAGCCTAGACGGTGTTCACACTTTCACACACACTGCATCAAAAGTGGGACAAAAATGGCACTAACGCAGAACACAACTTGGATTTTCTAAAGACTAAACCAGGACTAGAACAGAA
>JACN01123931.1:0-21310 GCA_000787155.1 Scartelaos histophorus | reverse complement strand
ACACCACAAGTGCCATATTTTAAGTGGAGCATTTTAAAATTATTGAAAAAAAAAAAAGGCATTTTAAAATTAATGAAAAAAAAAAAATAATACAAATTGATGATTATCTTCTAGAGATAGAGATTCCAGACAGCGTTGATGCAATAAACTAACCCTATGTGGTTCTTTTATACATTTAAAACCAAAAATGTCTGCGTAAAACTTAAAAGGCTATAAAGTTGTGAGCGCAGTAAAACCACTCGCTTTGAGACTCTAAAGTGTCCAAAAGATCTGATCACTGCACTTCTAGTTTAGCTGCAAGTCAAAAATGTGTTATTATTATTTGTGAAATCTGGTGCCAAACTTTAAAGCATTAAAGGATTTGCAATAAAGGCCACAGGAAGTAGAGTCACTATCACCGATCTGCAGCTTCACCTCGATCTGTGGATGTAAAAAGACACAAATGAGGAACTATTTTGCCTTTTTTCCTTCCAAAAATCGCTTCAAACTGGATTCATAGCGCTGTTTTGTAGGCTGGGTGTCATTATTTGCGATGTGGATGAGGTGCTTCTCTTTAAATTTACCACTTTACGAGAGGCGAGTAATAAAGTCGTCTCATTATTTTTGCAATATCCCGAGTTTTTTTTCCACCCGTCGCTCCTTCTACCCCTGACTCTGTTTTATTGTCTGTTATCGTAGCGTTGCTGATGTTTGGTGGTTACGATCTGACAGTGACACACATGAGGAGCAGGGCGGCTTCAAAAATCGAGCAAATCCTCCTGTGTGTGTGGCGCCATCTACGTGTTATTCTAGATAAGACGTTCTATCAAGTTGCATCTGATTCCCATGACCGGTCCCACTTTAGGACTTTAGATTACCGATGTGTCTAAAACTCACTGCTCTTCAAGATGCTTAACTCGGATAGTGATGTGATGTTTGTGAACGAGTCGGCTTTTTGAACAGCCCCTTAATGAAAGTTTGAAACAGGTATTTTTGTTTAAAAAAGTTAAATCTTTGTATTTCTTTTTTTATGCTGAATCAACAGCAGCATCAGCACAGAAGTAAAGAAGGAGACTCGAGACCAGTGGGAGCTTTGCATAAAAAAATCTGCCATGATACGAATACATTTGGAATTACCGTATTTTTCGGACTATAAGGCGCATCTAAAATCATGACATTATCTCAAAATCCACAGTGGCCTTATAATCCAGTGGCCTTATGTATGACCTTTGGTTGTGTTTAACCTCCAACCGATTTGATGTTGTCCACATGAGTCTAATAACGTATTAGTGGGCGAGTCAGGAGGAGTAATATGTTGGCCACATATAGGGCGACTGTGCAACATACCGGTAGTTCTGCCGTGTGCTGTACAAGGACCCAAAATGCCACCATTACCATGCAGATTTCAGGTTTTGTATTTTTGTGTTAAAACTGAACAATGTTGAGAGGGATCCGGGCATGTTTGATGCCCAAATCACCAACTGTTAAACTTGTATTTTTGTGTTAGCTACAACTGAGAGTTATTGTAAATTACCTGAATAAAGTTCGATTTATCCGACACACGTTTTGTTTCCCTTATTGTGCCTTATAATCCGATGCTCCTTATGTGTGGACAATGACACAACTGACATATTATTTGATACTGCGCCTTAGAATCCGGTGCACTTTATAGCCCCAAAAATACAGTAATGGTCTGTTTTTAATCATCTTTTTTTTTTTTTTTTTTACAATTGAAGAGCAACTTTTAATTTTGATTACGCATATACAGCAAATTTCATAAAATCAACCAAGATTTATTAAATCTAGACAACAAATGTTTAAGAGATATATCCTAAATAACAGCTAAATATGTAAGATTATGAAGCTTTTTTTTATATTTCATTTTTATATCTATAAACTAGTTAGTATCAACACAAAGCAAGCAGAAACAAGTGTTAAGATGGAGTTTAATACATGAGCCTTTCTTAAAACAAGAGTATTTTTAGGTTTTTTGCTTTATTTTAGATGACTTAAATAGTTAGATTATTGCTTAGAATAAGTGATTTCGGCTTATTTGGAGATTTATGAAGGCCTAGATATGTTTTAAGTTTTCTTGATGAGTAAATTTTTCTTACTGCACTGGCAAATAATTTAACTTTTTTCTAGCTCAGTGTATTTTTTTAGTTTTAGGGAGGAGCTTCTTTGCACCTCACTTTAAACAAATCTTAACTTTGGCCATTTCTCTGAGATTAGTTTGTAGATACAGTTGCTTCTCACACCGGCTTCTGTCATGTAAATAAATAGTTTTAGAAACGCCATTCATCTTTTAAACGTCTCTTTGAAATTAACACATCCAAAAGATTCAGATCCAAAGAAAGAGCCAAAAGTCCCTGGGAAGCTTTGAGTGCAGCTATTACTTTTTACTCCGTGGACATCTCTACAAAACAGCGCGCCCACTTTGCGAAGAAGAGGGCGGACGTGCAGGCTCGAGCGGCTGCCAAGGAATGCTGAGGTAGACAGATTGCGCGGTAGTAGTAGTTGCAGTAGCGGTAGTAGTTGTTGTTCTAGTTGCAGTAGTAGCGCCGGCTCCTCCCATCTCGTGGCAGTGAAAAATGTGGCTTTGGTCCATGCTATTTCCAGACTACGTGTTCATATTTTGTGGCCCGGTGGTAATAAATCAGACGGTCATGATGGCACACTCTGCAGCCACGGTGAGCGGCCCCCGGCTGGACACCGCGCTCTTTTAATAAGGCCGAGCGCAGAGCTTACAGATTCATGTTCCTCTAGGCTGTTATGATATTGGCCCCTAAAAATGAGATATGGAAACGTATTATTTTCACTGCTGACTATAGGACACCAGGAATGACTTTCTTTAGCGGTGGATTTTAAGTGCGCGGCAAAACTGATCCGCATTTATTGCAAAAAGAGACTGTTTACATAATGTTAAAACGAGCGGGATTTGTCAAACATGGAAATAACACATTGTGCAACTTTCCCAGTGACATTATCTAGCGTAGATTCATTACGAGGGCACGAAAATACAATTCTCTCTGTGAATAAGGGTCGCCTCTCCACAGATCTGATCTCTAATGTGGCCTATAGTTGTCTCCCTTGAGATAAACAGGTTTAAACTCTAATATGGAAGGTTCTAGACAAATATTCGATTGGTTCTGTATGTTCAGTGACCTTGTTCATGGTTTGATTTCATGGTAAGAGGTAAAAAAATAAAAAGCTTTGCAGTGAACGTTAATTTACATGAGCCTTAAAACAGTTAAATACAGTTAAAAGTTTGCAAAAATATTTTTTTTTTATCTTTTTCTTGTAATTTTGTATCTGTGATCGACTGCTAAGCCTGGGATCCTTGTTTGGTGATCGGTAATACCTTCACTCACCACTAGGGGGATTTCTTTCTCCTCATTGCATTAAACTTCTGCATGAGAAAAGCAGCAGCAAACCACTCTTGAGTTTCTTTTTCTTTCTTTCTAGAACAGCATGTTGAAGTCAAGCTAAAGAAACGTTTTATCGCTTTGTTTCGATAAATAAGACATTTTTTTTTACATTGCGGACTCTTGCTACTCCATCTTGTGCTCACAGACGCTAATCACGAGTCACATGTAAAATACCGTTTAATTTATGATCATTAAACTTCTGCAATCTGAGAAGCAGCACATAAATCACTCTCATGTTTCTTTTTCTGTGTTTTAAGGAGTATAGTGCAACATATATGACAAAAAATGGATTATTGAGCGATTTTAGCCACATTATAATGTTCCCTCATCAGAAACATATACACAATATTATTATTAGGCGACCTTGTGATGTCATGAAGTGGTAGTTTTCAAATTGTACCTTCAGTTCAGTAAAGAGAGACAATTCCAGGCCTGAAATCATCCAAATGAGTGGAGCACTTCCTGTATTAGTGTATAAATCTGTATTTTTCAGCCCCCAGTGATATTTTTTCTAATTTTTTTCCTAATGTCTCACTCTCTATTTAAGTTTTTGATGATTGTTAATGTTTTGACGTGTTTGTATTCTGATTTTAATGTGATTTTATTCTGTAAAGTACAAATTGTGCCATACAAATAAACTCGCCTTGCTTATACGGACAATAATGATCAGAATAATAATACGTTTTACTTATTCTGGACACTCATAGTCGTCTTACAACAGCATAAACAAGTTAAATACTATTAAAAAATACAGTTAAAGTGGGACAGTATTTTAATTAATTGATTGTATTTTTATTAGTAAGGACCATGCTTGTCCCAGATTGGCTAATTCACATGTCAATCACACCCCTTTTGAAAAATAGAGAGATTCACGAGTGTCCAAACCCACATCTTCACGATTTATTGAAGAAATGTGTGGGATCCCAGGCAATAATTCCCCATTGAGGGATAAATAAAGTTTTCTTATCTCTATAATAGTTTTCACTTCACAGATGAGCCTTGTCAGAGTTCATTAGCTGAACGCCAAGAGAGCGCAAAGCAGTGATCAAAGCGAAGGCGGCTATCTGGAGGAAACTAAAAGAAGAATGGAAATAGTTACAGAAATTATGGAGTTGTATTTAGAGCTTTTAATGCATGTTTGAGTAAGAAAAGGAAAAGAGAGTCCACCTATCACATATCTCCGCCCCTTCTTCTTACTGCATGGGTTAAACAGTGATGCGTTTAAGTTCTTCAGATGCTCCAGTGTGTTTTTTATGTCCTCTCCCTCTATAATTCTCCATAAATATACAAAAACATGACGTGAAACTGTGCATAACTATTTCACAAAGCTGACGTGATGTGCCGTAGTTTGTTAGATTTTCCAAGGAACAAGGAGTACTTTTTTAATGAAGAAGTTTATCCTAGAATCTCATCGCTGCACAGGACTTTTAAATATTAATACAACAAGCACGACAAAGTGACGAACGGACTTTTTCAGATGCAGGATATCGCATTCGTGTCCTGAAAAACGTCTGTCGAGCTCTTGGAAATAAAGTATGTTTCTCAATGATAAGCAGCCGTTTCCTGTCCAAAAGTAATTTAGCTCCAGCGCGTCAGTCTGCGGCTATCTGGAGGAAACTCGTCTGCTTCAGTGACGCCATCGCTGGAATGAATCTCCTAGAATCACCTTCGTTCGGCTTCGCTCCTTTTCAGTTCTCTTAGTCTTTCAGCGACCTCAAAAACGGACTTTCTTTTGCGGCGAACTGGTCATGGATTCTTGTCATTGCAACAAACTTTGTGCAAACTGCGACGATGCTACAGCTCGAAAAACCCGCTAAGAACCGCTGCATTGGTTTAGTAAACAGCGCCTTGCATCTGTGGAGTGAGAAAGAGCCAAACGTAAACCATGAAATCCTAGAAACATAGAGAGATTGATTGACAACCCAACAGCCAAAACGAGGTATTTATCTCGTCCCACGTCCACAGTTGACAACTTGAACGAAAAAAATCCGCCATCCAAACGAGGTGTTTATCTGGTCCCACGTCCACAGTTGACAACTTGAACGAAAACAATCCGCCATCCAACCTTTAATATCGTCACCTTCCTAAAATAATCGCCTAAGTCACTTTTTGCCTAAGTTTACTTTACCATAATTTATTCCATAATTTCAATTTTGGGGGGAGTTTTTTGTGTTTCCTGAAAAACCTGAAAAAATGACTTATGCGATTATTTTAGGAAGGTGTCGATGGGCTGTTTTTCTGTGAATATGGAACAGTGATCTACAAATATTAAGTGTTATCGGTTAATTCCCTGTACAGTTTTCTGAGTTTGTTAATAGTTGTGAATAAAAGCGTGTAGTTGTATCTATTTTGCATTCCACATTTCGGCGTGAAAGTTGAGACTTGTAATCCGAGCATTCAGCACAAAGTCATGTCTGTCTTATTTCCCGTACGCTGCATTCAGACTAAGAAATAAGTGCAGGCTCGTAATGAAGGCGAACTTTTTGTGCGTGCAGCTGAAGCAGATGGAGTACGAGTTGCCAGCACATCTGCAGCACTTTAAATAAGGCTAAAAATAGCAGCTTTGGGACTTCATAATAGATTAGTCTTGTAGTGAAGTAAAATGTAGCTTTGAATTTATGTGAATGAATCTTGCAAAGTTAAAATCACAGAGGGACATTTTCTACCAGATTTGTTTCCATGAAAGACGTCGTACCTGATACTTCAACAATGGTGCTAGTTCGTCGTAAATTGTTTGCAGTTCAAAGTTATTCCTTATGCATTTTTAATTATTCGATTTAATAAGTACATTTTACAACTTTCAGAACCTGGAGTGGAGTTTTGCTGTCACGCTAAAGCAACAACTAGCATGCTAACGGGGGTGGGTTACTATAAGTTTTTCCTCTTCCCGCTCCTTTTTGAGTGGATAGAGTATGTCATGATTATTGTTTCTCTTTTGGCGCAAACTCGAAATAAAACGAACCAGTCGGTCAATCAATCTAATGCGCACTTCCTGATTAGCAGCAGTGTTGGGGGTAACGGATATTCTTAGTCACTGTCATTCGATTAATTAACTTTGAAGTGTAACAGATGTGAAAATACTTAATACATAACTTTTCGGTTGGGGGTCCGTCACCTGCTCGTTTCTATGGAGATGTCATCGCTCCATCTTAAATGTTCCACTGTACGGCATTAAACGGCTCTACCTTATATTTATTCAATTACATGTGGTTTTATTGCTCAGAAATACCAAATTAGGCAAACTGACTGAGCGGGGTCGCCTCTCCAGCCTCCACAGATCTGACCTGTCACTTGATCTGTTTTGGTCTCCTCGAAGTTCTACCAAACAGTGAAACATTACACACGAAGCTATAATATAATAAAAAAAAAGCATTTGACGGACCCTTCACCAGAGAAGTTACACAATACATCTTTAAAATACTGTTACGAACACAAAATAATGAGTTTATTACTTCCTTACCCGAGCTCAGAGGTGCAGCGTCGTGCAAATACTCGTTTGTTGTTTCCCTTGATTTAAAGGTGCATCATGTCACTCTCTCCAACCAGAAAAGTTATACCGTGCACCTTTTAATTGTCTTTAATAAAGCTTACAAGCATATATTTGATTGATCCATGCAATATGGCAAAAAGTGTTATAGCAAAACAATATACCGTATTTTTGGGGCTATAAAGTGCACCGGATTATAAGGCGCAGTATCAAATAATATGTCAGTTGTGTCATTGTCCACACATAAGGAGCATCGGATTATAAGGCACAATAAGAGAAACAAAACGCGTGTCGGATAAATCGAACTTTATTCAGGTCATTTACAATAACTCTCAGTTGTAGCTAACACAAAAATACAAGTTTAACAGTTGGTGATTTGGGCATCAAACATGCCCGGATCCCTCTCAACATTGTTCAGTTTTAACACAAAAATACAAAACCTGAAATCTGCATGGTGCATGTCTCTTAACAGGTGCATTTTGGGTCCTTGTACAGCACACGGCAGAACTACCGGTATGTTGCACAGTCGCCCTATATGTGGCCAACATATTACTCCTCCTGACTCGCCCACTAATACCTTATTAGACTAATGTGGACAACTTCAAATCGGTTGGAGGTTAAACACAACCAAAGGTCATACATAAGGCCACTGGATTATAAGGCCACTGTGGATTTTTGAGAAAATGTCATGATTTTAGATGCGCCTTATAGTCCAAAAAATACGGTACTTCCTTGCAGCGTCATGCAAATATTACTCATTTTTACAGACTGAGGTCATTTAAACTACTCGTTTGTTGTTTAACTTGATTTAAAGGTGCATCGTGTCACTATCTCCAACCAAAAAGTTACACTGTGCATCTTTTAATTATCTTTAATAGAACTTACAAGCATATATTTGATTCAATTATGCAATATGGCAAAACTATTTTATCACAAAACAATAAAACTATAAGATAAAGCAGTAACTTCCTTATAGTCTGAAAAATACGGTAACTAGAAGATAAGGCAGTAACTCGGTAGTGTAAGGCTGCGTTTTTAACAAATAGCTACTAATGGTGAACTGATTACTCTTTCAAAATAACTTCCCTCACACTGATTATGGGACAGTAAATCACTTAATGAAGCAGTGAATTAGATGCAGAAAGTACACAGCAGATTTATTTGGACTTTAAGAGCTGCTTATACAACATATCTGCAATGGGGCAAGAAAAATACTCAAATACGCGGGGGGGAAAAAACTCAAACTTTAAGTGCGTTCTCCTCGTAGAATAAAAAATATATCCAAAAGCTTCAGTGAAAATTGCAAAACACAACAGGTTAGCGTTCATTTTGTTTGCGTCCCCAGGCCCGGCTTTGTTCTCTCAGACTTAATAAAAAACTGTCTAATTTCTCTCCGCGCTAAAGCTCGTCGCTAACCACGTAGCTACAGGCTATATCCACAACCTGCAGAATCATTGCTAGCCGAGTGAATCCAATTGCACGCGAGCGCTCAGATCTTTCATTCTGCGCGTGTCACTTCAGAGCCGACGTTTGATGTAGATTTTCTTCCACCCAAAATGTCATCTGTCAATAACAACAGAGCTTTAGGCTTGTATTTCTGATGAACAGTCTGCGCCCGGGGCTAACCCAACATACATTACCTGCTGCTTCAAGTAGAATGAGTAATTCTGGTGCTGTGCTTTCGTTTAGGCTCATCCCTCAGTGCCGCACGGAGCCGAATGATTCATCGAAAAATAAGAAATAACGAAAGCTGCGGCTCTCCAGGTAATGTAACATTATTCGCTTCTTTTTGACCTGCGCAAACATGTTCTAAATCACGTGGGATTCTTAGCACGAGTCGTCACACCTCACGGAATAAAACAACTAATCTGACATTCATACAAGCAAAATTGTCTGTCTCTGCCCATTTTTTAGAACTCAATCACCGTCCGACGTCTCTTCAAGTACAAATGAAAAGTGAAACTAATCTCCATATTCAAATATAGAACAATATATAACCATTATTTCAAGGTGTTTATTTGAATTATTTGGTTTCCTCGGCAGTCACATGTAAAAGAGTTTATCTCATCAGCTCGGACGACACTTCTACATGCAAATTATGATCTAAAATACAATCATAATGAGGTCTGCAAGGCGTCATATACGAACATTACAGAGGAAGGGTGTGATTTTTTGGTTCTGTACTTAATACTTCTTTTACAGCAAATTGACCAAACTCTGAGTTCAGAACATGTGTTACTCTTTCGACTATTGCAACCGTATCTCACTTTTTCTTTCAAACTTGCTTTTTTACACTGATTAAAGCTGAACCGACGCAAGAATCGGCACAGAAGCAGAGTCGGCAACACAAAAACCTGCACAAAAAACGTATCTGGCATCATAAAAACAGGTAAATTGTTATTATTGTAACGCGGTGATTTGGGTAAACACGCTCCAACCATTTTAAACCAATCTGAGCCTTGGTCATTTCTCTCTGTGATTAGTTTGTAGATAAACTGAGTTCTCACTCTGACTTCTGTAATATAAATACATGTAAAAAGAGCCCGTCTTTGAACGCCTCTTTGAAGTGAACAGATCCAAAAAATCTTTGGTCACACTCACAGTCTTCAGTGGATTTCTTAGCAGCTTTGAAAGTTTATTTTTTTTCTTTTCTTTTTTTGCCTCTACTGACAGCTTTCCAAACCAGACCTGAATACCTGAAGCTGTTTCACTGTAAATAAAGTCAAAGTAGAACGTCTGCCACCTGCTTGTCTCCACAGAGTATTGCATTTTTTTAAATTTAAGGTGTAATGTGGAACTTTTCTAGTGGAGGATCCGTCAAAGGCTTTTCTCCATTTTGATGTTATTACTTTGTATTATTGTTGCACCTCTTGTTTAAAGCTGAGATTTTATATTTTATTACTTATTTTTCAATTTTATTTTGACTTACACATAATTTAATACCTGGTTCTTGTTATGTTTTTTGCTTCTTATTTATAATTTATTGGTACCATCCATCCATCCATCCATCTTCTCCCGCTTGATCCGGCTGGGTCGCGGGGGCAGCACGCTGCATATTACTCTATGCACCAGACCCAGACCCTATGAACCCCTCTGCAGGTGGTGAGCCCACAGGAGGGAGGAACTCCCTGCCGGTCCCTTGTTGTACACTGTTCATAGGGTGTTGCATGTTTTTGGTTGATGGGGGAAACCGGAGCACCCGGAGGAAACCCATCCAGACACGGGGAGGAAACATGCAAACTCCACACAGAAAGGCCCGGGCGACCCGGGGATCGAACCCGCAACCTTCTTGCTGTGAGGCATGAGTGTTGCCACTCAGCCACCGTGCCGCCCGTGCCGTATATTTTTTACTCTTTGTTATTATATATTATGTTGTGTGAGCTGCTGCGTCCAAATAATTTCCCTTGTGGAGTCTAAGTCTAAGTAAGTCTGGCATATTTCACAGTATAAACCCTTTCTATCTTCATGGAGACCAAACCAGACCAAGTTATAGGTCAGATCTGTGGAGAGGCGACTCCGCTCACAGTCAGTCTGTTTTCTGAGCTATTTTTGAGCCATAGTAAAAGGTAGATCTATTTAATGTTTTACTGTGGAACATTCCAGGTGGATTCCACCGCATGTCAAGGACACCGTATGGAGATAAACTGTTAAAGGAAAAATGGCATTGTGCACCTTCAAACAAGCTTCTATCTATTGCATTTACTCTATTAGAGATGCTTTGATTGGGCTTGCCTTGCCACAGATCTGACGTGTACTTGGCCTGGTGGTGTCACCTGCTGATCAAAGCAATATTATCTCACTCC
Source organism: Scartelaos histophorus (assembly GCA_000787155.1). Taxonomy (NCBI): domain Eukaryota; kingdom Metazoa; phylum Chordata; class Actinopteri; order Gobiiformes; family Gobiidae; genus Scartelaos; species Scartelaos histophorus. The sequence goes on along the minus strand of JACN01123931.1, from coordinate 10,613 downwards.
AGCAGAAAGGTTACACGGTGCTAGAGGCTGTGCCTAATTTTACCATCTTAAAAATGTGAAAAACAGACGTCAGTCTGCAGGTCCAAAGCTTTTCTGTACCATGTACCTCCTGCCTCCTCCTGCCCCACTCAGGCCTTTGAAGGAAATGCATCTTTTGTGTTCCTGGCAAAGATGAATTTCAATAATAACTGATAAAATATTTTAATATGGTTTTTTTTTTTTTTTTGCATCCATAAAATATTTTTGCAACAGGAAATAAGTTCACTAATTTGGACTTAATGATCTTCATGCGGGAAAAGGCCAACTCACATAAATAAGTTTTTATAGATCTACCACAGTTTTTTCTGACGAAAGTGTACTGCACTGAAACACTCTGGGCCCCTTGGACCCCCCATCACAGTTTGAGAATCCCTTTTTTAAGAGAACGTCCACTGGCACTTTACCAAAAACTGTGAACAAAGTGAAAAAAGTGGGTAGGAGCTGTTTTTTCAAGGTTCTAACTGGACTTAAATCCTCTTACTGGTTTTGCAGTGAGATTTACCAGCCTCTGCACATTTACCAAATGCAGGTCGTGACAAATACAGATGCATTTATGCACTTTTATTAGGCAAACTTCCAACACTGGAACATAAATTTAGATTAGTTTTTGCTTCACATTTGGTCTTGCTCTTCTAATCAGCGTGTCCTGGGGAGGGAGCCTGAGCCGAGAGCGTGAAAAGGCGAGGATCAGCACGCTGATGTGAGGTGGACGGACAGTTAGGATGTTTTAAATGTTTAACTATGAGCCATGTAGTGTGTGCGGGCTCCACATGAGCCCTCCTGCACACAAATTGGCAAATCATAGGATGGTAGGGGAAGGTACCGCCTTCCTTGGCTAGAAAAGCTCTCCTCGGATTGGCTGTTTCATTTCACATTTCCTTACACACACACTACTTACACACACTACCTACACACACTACCTACACACACACTAACTCTGTGTTCGATTATCCTTCTGACTCAGACTTGGATATGATGTCATATCTGGGCTTATGGTGCGTTTGATTCGGTTTAAGCTCAGATGTGACGTCATATCCGAGATCCAATTCGGACTGATAATCAAACAAAGGGCCATTTTCTTTTCCTCTAAATGGGGCATCTGTACAAAATAAAGATGTTTATGTTTTATGATGTTTCTGATTTAGATTTTACCTTCTTACTCAGCTCTGGTATCTGGAAATCTTTCAAATTCCTTTTCCAGAAATCTTCAGTGTGGCTTTTACTGATGGCAAACAGCAAATAAACAAGGTGACACAACTGGAACTTCAGCATCATAATACTCACTAACATCATAGACCATATATATGTATATATGACTGTACTTATATCTTTGATACAGTCGATGATTCACACACCCACACAGAGAACTGACGCTTATTCAGTAAAGTCATGTTTGAGTCACATTGTGGTGTCACAGACTTGTGTACAGTTCTATTCTACTCTCATGGAAATGAGTGATAAGCTCCATCAGAATCATTCATCAGATATAAAATACTGTGAAGTAATCCACAGTTAAACAGGGGGAAGGTTTGAAACGCAGTGAGAAATGGAAAGACTATGGCACACAGCAGAGGGAATGAAATTTTTAATTATTAGAAAAAATCTAAGTGCAGTAGTACTGTACAAATTATTACAAGTAAAAAAAATCACCATGTACCATGCAAAGCAATGAAGTCGCTGAATGTGAGGGGATGTTTTCATGATCAAATGAAACAGCCAATCAGAGGAGACCCATTTTAGACAATCAGAGGCGAGGCATGCAGTACCTTCCCCTACCATCCTACGATTTGCAAATTCACCTCCTGCACACTGGTACAAGTTTGCTGACAGCAGCTGTGGTACTCAAGACCAGTCTTGACATATTGGACATCCAGCATTAGCCTGTCAACTTAAATGAACGTTTTCATGTCGAATAGATACAAAGATATTCATAATTTTCACATAAAACAACGTTCAGCGCAGTCGTCCATATCAGAGGGAATGATGAGGCTGCTTTAGATGCTCACAGGTGTTTGACGTGGGGCAGCACTGCAGAAACACAAGTCGACCTCCACCTGTAGCTTTTACTGCAAAACATCAAACTTCTTCTCAAAAAACTCAACTTGTTCACTCAGCTTGTTCACGAAATGTGGGTGTTTTGTCTCAATGTGACGCTGAAGTTTGCATCGTCTCATGTTGTTACTCGCGAGCACCTGTCTGCAGAGCACAGACTGTGGCAGGTGCAGTTTGAACCTGACCAGGTGAACCCCAACTTTAAATAATCCGGATCATATTTTTCTTATTTTTTTGCTGCATCCCGTCTCCTCCCTTGTTGCTGTTTTCTGTTGAGATGGAATCTGGAAAGTTTACAGCAAATACAACTACTACCAACAACTAACACACACAACAACTGATATCAATACTGCTGCACATGTGGACCGCCATTTTTTCTTCGCATGTGTCACACCTTCCCAGTGACACTTTGGCGCCCCCTGGGGGAGGCTGGCCTCACCTGTTGAAAACTGTTGCCATATACATTGCTAGGATGCCAATTATTCAGCAACTAGCATGCTCTCCATGCACTTCCTGATTCTCGCACAAGAAAAAGCTCTGTAATTAGCTGCAGACAATACACAGTGAACTTATTTTGACCTCAAGAGCTGCTCATAGAATACATCTTACTGGGGCAATACAGATTTTGCTCATACATGGGGGAAAATGGGTACAGGCCCTTTAAAGAGCGCTGTGCACTACTGACTGAGCCAAAGGTCGATGGTTCTATTCCAGTTCCCCTCAGACAAAACACTTCACCCATCTCTGTTTAAAAAAAAAAAAAATTAAAAAAAAAGACCGTATGTGTGTAACTACTGCAATTAGTAAATGAATTCCAGTCTGTAATACGACAACTCAATATGATTATGAACCCGCAATGAACTTTGGGTTTTGACACATCTGCAAAAATTGTTGTTAAGAAGTTGAAGCCAGACGGGGATTCGATTGTTTGTTTTCACAATAATTAGCCCGCCTCCATCAAGTGCTTTGTTTACAATAATTACTGCATTATCAAAAATCCATTTAACAATATCAACTGGATGTGAAAACCCAATGTGTAATGGGATTTCACATTTGGTGGAAAAATTCGGAAGTTGGACTGGTGCAAGTAAAGCGAGTTTAAGAGGTTGGTGGTAGAGCACACATGAGATGGGCCCACAGAATAAAATTATATTGATATTTTGTTCTCGTTGGGGCTGCAGGAATAAAGATATATCATAAAATACCAAATAAGAGCCGGGTTTCAAATGTAAACGCAGGTGCAGGTGTACGTTTTGATGAATAACCACTAGTTCCAAATAAAACCACATCACTATTTTACATAAACTATAATTGCAGGAAAAAAACTGCTCGCTCCTTGTGCGCTGATGTAGTCGATGAACATTTTCTCTTTGACTGTTACACACTTGCTGCGTTTTAACTTGCAAAAAGAAATTTCTCTTCCTGTTGTGGGAGGGTTTAAGTTGCTTTCTTTAATTCAGATCAATTCACTTCCCATTCTGTAAATATTTTCTTGTTAATTTGTTGATTTCAAATTAACCACCATATTTTTCGGACTATAAGGCGCATCTAAAATCATAATTTTTTTTTTCAAAAATCAACAGTGCGCCTTATGTATGACCTTTGGTTGTGTTTATTAACCTCAAACCGCTTTTTTTGTTGTTCACATTACGGCTAATAACGTATTAGTGGGCGAGTCAGGATGCCAAAATCATCCAACTGTTAAACTTGTATTTTTGTGTTAGCTACAACTGAGAGTTATTGTAAATGACCTGAATAAAGTTCGATTTATCCGACACACGTTTTGTTTCTCTTATTGTGCCTTATAATCCGATGCTCCTTATGTGTGGACAATGACACAACTGACATATTATTTGATACTGCGCCTTATAATCCGGTGCACTTTATAGCCCCAAAAATACAGTAGTCTAAGTCTGAATGGAAAGTCTCTTAAATTATAGTCGTACTGGTTAAAAGAATTTAAGTATCATATTTCCCGTTTTTGTGAGGAAGGAATCCATCGCCTGCCTGGTCTCAAATAAAAGCCTGGTCTGTTAAGTGATTGAAACTAATAACGCCCCGTCTATTTTTTGGCATTTTACGGTATGGTGACGTTAATTAACATTGGAAATTAGCCTTTGAAGCCCATGATCTAGTCTAATTTATATTACACAAAATTGTGTACTCTTGTGAGCTTTTAGCCATGTTAGAATATTATTACCTCATCAAAATCACATCAGGAGGCGTGTTTTGCTTCATTCAAACATCAGTAATCCTTTATTATTAGTCTATCCACATCCCCAAAGCTCAAAATGCTTCGTTCCACCTCGTGATGTCATGAAGCCTTAGTTAACAGCAACATTTTACCTTTATTCAGTAAAGATTGTCAATTCCAGAGAGAAATTATCTAAATATTACTAGTGCTATATGCTAGTGAAGGCGTATGGAGTTTAAAAACCCAACGGAGCACTTCCTGTATTACCTCATGACATCACAAAGTGGAACGGAGTCAACATGTGCAGGGTTTGTGTGTTAAAAATGTGCGAACAAAACAAAACACAACTCCAGGTCTGTTTTCGATGGGGAAACAACCTTAGAACAGATCAGAATAGACGAAAACGAACATTATTTTCAGTGCATATTTAGGTTGCGTCTTGTAACCTAAACGCATTAGGTCGCCTGACAATAACGGGGCCACGTTTGGTAAAATCGATCTTTTAACCATGTCATAACAGCCACCATCATCCACTTACTCATATTCCAATTCATTCCTGCATGATTGTGTCGTCCTGTATTGTCCTGCGTTTGTAGCACAAGAAAATAAAACGGAATTATCAGAGTTTGTAAGAACTTTTTTACAATTTTCAGAGGTCAGAGCGGAGTTTCCCGTCACGTCTAGAATCCAAACTACACACTTCTGTCTTTTTTTTTGTCTTGCTTCACCCTTTTGTTGCGTAATTAATCTTTTCGGTGCTGTATCTTGTATCTGTTGACTTGATTATGCACCTTTGCACTTCAAGCCCAAGATAAATTTCCCCTTGTGGGACAATAAAGTTTACCTTTCCTTTACCTCCTGTTTCTCAGACAATGTAATGTTTGAGAATTAGATGCAGAAAGCACACAGTGGACTTATTTTGACCTCAAGAGCTGCTTAGACCATATATCTGAACTGGGGCAGCATAAATTCCCTTAAATGCTTGAGAAAAAATAGCAAAGACTCAGGGTCTTTAAGTGAACGTTTAAGGGTAATAAAGGAGCTATGAAAGGAAGCATAATGTCTCCTTTCCTTACTCCTTCCTAACTTAAATGATCAGTTCTGATGGTCCTTGTGAGGTCCTTTTATGGTTCATCATTGACGCGATGACAAGGCTTATTTAAAGAAGACACATTGCGCTATAGAGTTATAATGTATGACGCCCTGTGGATCGTTACGGTATAATTTGGACATATTACGGCGATGTCAGCTCGATGAAAATTGCGATTTAAAGAGCGCATTTGCCAGCCCCTCCTATGGAAAGCTGCACATCACACTGGCGAGCGGCAGATTTGTTTTCATTCGTACCAAAATGACTGCGCTGCTGAATCCGCTAATTAAGAGAATAAAATTGGAGAACTAATTAAGTACAGAGCGGTGGACGTGTGCCAGCGTTCTGTCGAAATGAGCTCCCAGCAGCTTAAATCGACAGTGACGTCCGTCGATTCAGGCTCCCCCGTCAAAATAAGCGACCTTACGTTTTTCCGTTTGCATGAATCCAATAAAGGTAACCCAGTTTTACATCATATTTCTTTGGATTGGAGACAGCGGGTTTGACGCTGTTTGCACTCGGTGATCAGACTTTATACCTTAGTTGTCAAATTTCAACTCATTTATATGAATATGCGTAGTTCATTTTGACAGTTGGATTATGCTATAAAATAAAGCTCCAACTAAAGGTAGCACATATCGACAGGCCAATGTAGCCATCGAATAATGCTCCCACTATAAAATCACCGTTATTTACTCATTTATACGAATCAGGGTGGAGGGAGCTCATTCGACAGGCCTATATCTTCATTCTAATTAGGTAGGTAGGTGTTCCGGGCATGTCCCACCGGGAGGAGGCCCTGGGGAAGACCCAGGGTGAAGGACGTCTGGGAGTCCCTGCTTAGACTGTTGCCCCCGCGACCTGGCCCCAGATAAGCAGAAGAAGAAGGATGGATGGTCAAAAAGTACAATAGAACAATACACTTTTAAAATGTTACTTACAATTGGACAGGACACCAGTGGCAGTGGAAATGGATTGTTCTTCAGTATGTCGCTCTGAAAATAGGTGATTACAGATTACTCAAACATGCAGGAATCACTCCAAATACAACTTCAAGAGGGTAAATGAAAACTATACACAGCTAAAAGCTCTGACAAGTCGATTTTACATAACAGGTCTGCTTTAACAGATTTAACAGTAGCCAATGTCCACCTCCCTTTGCCAAATTGCTGTAAAAAGGCCTGAGCAGAGTAAACTGTATTCTCTGTCAACGAGGCACCGTGGATTTCATTTCCTGTGAAGAATCTGAGCTTAGACACAGTCATGAGGTTACGGGCCTAAAGTACCAATGATGCCGCTCAATGTGCTCATCTCAATAATGTTCAGAGGATCCCTGAGTATTTTACAGTTACATAAGCTCCGCATTAAGGCTTTAAAGATGTGGAAGTAAAGCTATAGGAATCTGAGCTGTAAGGGGCAGGATTGGAAAGGTTTATTGAAAATGATGCTTCTCCAGAGGGAGTCTGGCTCTTATGACTGTTATTCCTGTCAATCTATTTCAAAATGTTATCAGACTACAATTATGCCTTTTTATGTCAATTGATTAAGTGCAATTATTTGGATAGCTCTGATTTTATTGAAATTATAAAAGTACCATAAACATAAATTTGGTCATTTGAAGCATTTTTACATATTTTAACAATATGTTATATTTTTATCAATTTAATTATTTCACAAAATAAATTATCTAAAAAACATATTCAAAGTGCATAGTTTGCAGCTAGGTGGTCCTGACCGAGCCGAGCTCAATATGTGGAGATGGGCCCCTGGCGCTGTACAGCACCTGTCCACTGCTCCTGACAGGTTGCCCCACTTACCTTATATACATTAAATTTCATGATGAATCTACTATGGTTGCCCTGGCCTGGTTAATGGTTGCCCCATTTTACCTGTTTTACTGTTCACAAGCTTCATATGAATTTTATTTTTAATATATGAGACATAATTGAAGCAATTCTATTGGATTTCAATTTTTTTTTATAGAATTACATTGATTTATCTGACCTTTTTTGAAATATAACAATGCCAACAGAGAGTGACAGTTATCCCAGCGATATTTCCACTATTAAAATAGTTTTGTAAATCCAGTAAACAAATATCGGATTCAAATATTGGTCATGACGTCACACTTCTCTCAGTGAGCTGTTCCAAAGCCAACAAACCATTACCTTACAAGAAACCACCATTAACCACCAAACCAAGTGTACAACAAAAGGATATTTACTGAGCATTGAGGCTCGGGCCACGATCAGAGCGGCCGCCATCACCACCTCCATACAACACTTACAACACAACTACTATAAAAAGGCTTTAGCCGCAGTAATCACTTCCACAGAACATTCTAACATTATATACCACTGACACATGCTGCGTGTACTCAGAGTGTGAAGCTTTTTCTAATCAGTGACGGCAGGAGCCACGTATGGTGTCGCATTCACAGGCGCACCGCGGTGGGAAATTATAGTATCGGTGACCACCGCGTTTCACAGTCTCAGTCGGGCCTGAGCCAGGGGAGGGAATTGGTCCAATGTGGAAATTACATAAAGGCTCTTTATCTGTGCTGAAAATGAAATAGTGCATCAGGTTTCTGGATGGTAGAGATAAATGGATTTCACTGTGTCACGCTGTACAAGGTGATGTTCGACATATGGAGATGAAGTCTCCACTGACCCTCGCTCTAAGTTGTGCTGGAAAACCTCCATGGGGCATATGCCTCGCCCAGTTTGGTGAAAACCTCCAGCAGCTCGGCCCATTGCCTCTCTTAGGGTCTCTTTCCTTCAACATATTAATATAACCCATATGAGACAAAAGCCTGCACACCGCAAAAAGTGGAGTGTTAAAATTGACCCACAGAATCAATTTTAACATTTTCTTTTATACGAGTCCAATATGTTCTAGAATTAATTTAACAATTTTGGAAATGTTAAGTTGAACATGGACATTCATTCTGATTTTGAGATTGTACTTACTACTTACTCAATGTACAAACTACCCTATTACTATAAAACATGGTCATACCTAAAAGTACATTTTCATTTACTCTGATACAACTGATTTTTCATGTGAAGGATAAACTCCAGGTGTGTTTAGCTGAGGTCTCATAATGACAAGAACTGGAGGAGAATGTTTCCTTTCTGCATGGTTTTAAAGAGAACTTTTAAACTTAAACGGTGAGAGTTTTATGCAGAGCTCTGACCATAAGACATTTACACTGCCCAACTGCAACGACACGTAAAAACAAGTAAATGAAACTCCAATTATTTTTTGAAGAAGAGCTCTATTTTATTTTTATTTCATATTTTATTCTACACATTCTAAACCTACAGATGTGCTTCTTTGTTGTGAAGTAATAAATCACACATTTTCCTTTAATCTTGGCAAGTCTTTCCAATCTATCATCTCCTCTAACGAACCTGCAGATGTTTGTGCTTCTCCTATATATAAGTATGTTTGTATGCACTGTGAAGAGAGCCTAGAAAACAAATGATGCAACTATAGCTAATCTTTTGTTGTGATGAGATGCAGACACTGTTTTTCCATTGTTGAAAAGATGCACCGTTAACTCGCTGGTACACACAAGATTAGACTTGTTTTTAGCAAACTTTAAAGACAGTTATGTGACTGAGGAAATTTTATCAATGAAATGTGTAAATGTACAAATGAAATCCTCAAACATGCTGGACTCTTCAAACGCTTTGGCTCAAACTAAATTGTACCATTATAATGTTTTTTCTGTGATCTGCCCCCAAACAAAACTGCCACAGTGTAGGAAGAAAAACAGACGCCTCATCAAACATGTTTTATCTACCCAGAACCTACAGCCCCCTGACACAGACAATCTAATCTGTGGCACGACTTTGTCACCAAAGAAGTGAAATTAAAACAAACACCAAGCTCCCACCATCTAGATAAGGCTGATCACAGCAGAGTCAACACGGAATCAACGTCTACAGCTAAATCCTGCTCAAAGGCACAAAGGCACACCGCCAGCCCTGTCTTAGTGTCTCACGGTAATGTATGGTTTGGGCAGCCTCACCTGCCAGTTTTCTTAAATACTATTTAACCAAACAATAAGCAATTATTGCCGAGTCTTTAACAGCACAAAGAGCTTTGTGCTCATGTGGGTGATGCACTTGGAAACACAAACTTCACATTTGTTTAGAGTTAATGATTTCCAATGAAATCCAACAACGACCATCCAAACACCACACGCTTTAAACTTACAACCAGCGCTGCTGCTTCTGTAATGTTATCATGTATCAGTATTATACACTGACATTTACAATAACATGATTACTTTAGTATGATTAAAATGCAAATATGAATTATGAATTATTTAACTGTTATTTATTATCACAGATTAATGCACTGATCATTATGACACAGCTAATATTCATTTATATGAAGAATCATGGCTGAAACTATTTTATTGATGTGCACATGATTTATTGATTTGGTCTTGTTCCTGCACAGGCCGGTGGGGGCGGCTTCTATGAAGCCACTTAAAGCAAAAGCCCGGCTTATCTGGGCAATCCAGGCTTATCAAATCCTCAGTTCTTTTCCACCAGATTTGGGCCCTGGTCATAAGCACCTGGGCCCAAACCTGGTCAGGACCAGGCTTAGAAAGTGTAAAGAAACAGTTTAGTCAAAAGTTTCAGCACGAGCAGCCACACCTGTGCAGAACACCTGTGTCTGTCTGATAGTTTAAAAAGTGACTTTAGTGACTAAAGTCGCTTTAGTTTAGTCAGTGTAGCTTTAGACTTTTACAGGCCACACATTCCTGCACACGAGTCACACGTGTGTGTGGACGCTGCACTCATCAGATCAAATCATGCAAGTCATATAAAAGCCTATGGCCATTATTTCATTAAAATGATGTTGCACATGTGGCAGTTTGGGGCAGTGCAGCTTCTGCACAGACGCTGCTTTGGACTCTGAGGATGACAGTGGCTCTGTCTGTTCGCTCCTTCATCACATCTGTCGCTCTGTCTCTTCTTTCCCTTGTTTCTCACTCCCTGTCAAACTGCAAACACCTTGGCACAGATTTTATCTTTTTTTTGTTGCAGTACATGTGAAGAGGTCTGTTACAGCTTTACTTTTACACACAGCGGAACTTAAGCTCTGCACATCACACATCAGGAAGGGGCCAAGAAACTTCATTCCCAGGGCGTATAACCAGAGTCTGCACTCCGGAGCCTCCATCTGTCCACACGACCGGGAGAGGAGGCGACCGGGAGA
>KN502988.1:14893-27575 GCA_000787155.1 Scartelaos histophorus | reverse complement strand
GTGATGAAGAAACAACATTATAACGTTTCAAAATAGTGTAAAATTGACTCTTTAATGGTTGTGTAACAGCTAATAGCGCTTTCTTTTGCCTCATTTATGGGAAAATAACAAATGATAAAGCATGACTATTATTTATTTCATGGTAATTTGGGGTTTGAGAATGTTGTGAGATAAACCACATTTTCGAATCACTGTCTCATTTTTTTTATAACTTCAAAGTTTGATTGACTCAGAATGTTTATTTTAGGCTCGGGCCTCAGATCAAAAATAAACAGGGAAATGAGGGTGAGACGGATCATAGGAAACTGCCTTTCAACGCTTAAAAGAAGGAATATCAGATGAAACGGTACAAAAGGGAACAAGAGAACAAAACATCTGACCACTTTTTGATCACATCACCAAAATAAAACACTGCAAAAAGGATATTAGTTAGAATGAATTTAACTCAAAATATGGATCTTGCCTTCGCGCTTTTGGTTTAAGTTGTTTTTATTTCAAGAAATGGCAGATAAATTAGCTTGGGAAAAAACAATTAATTGAAATGCAACAAAGACAGTAAGAAAGAAACTCTATTGCCATTCAATCTTAAACAAAAACTAGTCAAAAATACTTGTTTTTACTCATACACAGTGACAGCCTAATTGTTCAGTTTCAACGTTTTTTTCTTTATGTTTTCTACTTTCTAAATTGTAGATCAGTTTGCAACACGTTTGTTTAACATTTATCACTACAAATATGAAACTTGGCTCCAAATTAGCCATTATAAGTGGCTAATTTGTGTGACATCAAACTCCCTCATTCCTTTCAAATGGTCATGAAAATAAAGAAGAAACATTAACGGTCCGATATTAAACAAAATTGTGAGCTTTGAGCCGTGTTATAATGTTGTTAGCTCATTGGTGATATACTCAGAGTTGTGTTTTTCTTTTTTATTAGTCTGTCTGCATCTCCAAAGCTAAAAATGCTCTGTTCCACCTTGTGATGTCATGAAGCAGTAGTTTTTGGAAGAGATTTGTATTTCCAGAAATAATCCAAATTATGTGATGTCATGAAGCAGTAGTTTTTGGAAGAGATTTGTATTTCCAGAAATAATCCAAATTATTCTAATGAGGGTCTCTTATTAGAAAAGCTAAAAGGACCAAAAAAACTAAACAAAATATGAACTCTCGTCATATCGTTTAAATCCATACGATCATAAAACTTTCTTGCTTTATGTCACCATTGTAAGTTCTGAACATTCCACCATAGAAAAAACATGTAGAACACCCCCTAGTCTAAGGTAAATGGTCAAAAACTAAAGACATTACAAAATATTAAATATAAGAAGTGTGTCCAAGACTAGCTGTAGACTCATAAAGAATTATTTTTATTATGATGATCGTATTTTTGCTTTTGAATTTAAATCTTGTATTTGTCTTTTAGAGAAACGCATTGCTCGCCATCTCTCCAGCCACCATGGAGGTCCTGATGCGTGTGCTGGGGGACTGCTCGCTCGGCAGCTGCCCCTCGGACGAAGGTGAGGACTGGGACAGCGAAGCGCCGGACCGCAAAGCCCTGCTGACCCTCGGCTGTCTGCGGGAGGTCGTGCAGCGCCTCCTGGCCTCCAGCTCGGATCAGCGCCAAGTGGAGATCGCGTCCGTTTTGGAGAATTATTTCAAGCTGCTGAATTCAGATCCGGCCGCGGTTGTGGCGTCGAAACAGCAGCAGCAAAAACAAGGGAAGGGAAAAATCCCAACGCTGGGGAGACACTGGGAGAGCAGATTTGTAGCACTGCAAGTTCATATGTTAGGTATGTACTGTCCAAAGATCAAGCAAATAATAACAAAAATAATACGTTTTATTTATAGATTGCTCACTCAGAGACACTTTACAGAACAAATATTATTAAAAGTCAAAAAAACAATATACAAAATAATACAGGAATGATAAAAACACTGAACCAAATAGAGAAAAAGTTAAACACACAACCAAGAAAAGGTGAAAAGTTAATAAGACCTGTCAATTTCTGGCAAGTATTGTGATTATATTTCCTATTTATGTTTTAATAATAGGATTCTGTTTGGAGTTTACATTTTAAAACCCAAAGAATTAACCAAAAAACTGAAAAACAAGAATCACATTTTGAGGTTTAACAGCTTATCTGCAGAATAACGCTCTAGATTTTGTTGTTTGTCGAGGAAATTTGCTAATTGCTTCCACCATAATTGCAATTTCAGTTCAGTTACGATTAATTCCTTGATCTGTCTGTATATTAGATGTATAAAACCTCATTATTATAGGCATTTATGGGTTTTTTTTCACCAGTAGATGACAGAAGTGAAACCTGCTCTCTGTTCTTCTTCTATCAGACAACAGCAGTAACATAGAAAGCCTCTAGTGGTGACATGCGAGAATACAACACGGGCAGGACATCAAATTGAATTACAGATGGCAGCTCTAAAGAACGTGATTTTTCCTTTATTGTGTGTTCATATGTGTTTGTATTTTTCTCCTAGACACTATCAGAGACATGTTCCTGTGCTCGGATAGGCCAGTTCTTCAGGCCATCTTCCTCAACAGTAACTGCTTCGAGCATCTCACCAGACTCCTACAAAACAGCAAGGTAAAACACATCCACTCCTGATTAACTCAACATAAGAGCACATTTGGGTGAGCGTGGGATTTTGAACTCTCTAGATTTACGACTTAAAATTTCATACGACAAGTTTTATGCTTTTCTAATTACTACTTGGTTTGGTGGGGTAGTTCCTGCGGTCGATATTTATCATAGTTTTACATCAGTTTGCGGAGAAAAGTTAAGGGGAAAAATTGAAGCGAGTAGAGCCGCTTTTAAGACAAATCTCTCTATCCATCAACACAGGAAATAATTGCCTAGACCCCTCATTTTTTTAATATAAGAAACAGGAGCAGCTGAATACTAAGTCGTACAATATTTTGACAGCTGTTTTTGCAATTCAATCCTTAATTGTTAAATGGCTTAAACCTCACTCTGTACCAGTGTAAGACATGGGGTAAGTAACAGCTATTTTTATGGTCCAAAACTGAAAAAGAAATCTATATTACAACCTAATATAATAGTATAATATTATCAAGATTGCAAACTTGGACCATTTTCTTTCTTTCTTCCAAGCCTTTGTTAGATTTCATACATTTTTCTGGCAGTTTAAACCTTCATTTAGTAATGTAAAGGTGCTATAATTTATTTTTATTAACCTAATTTAGATGAGTTTTTGCCCCTGGTTTACAATTTGGAGTTTAGCTAACAGGAAGTCTTCATGTATTAACTTATTAGCAAAAATGTAGCAATTCTGATATTATTCTAGGTGGGAAAAATGCATTGTTTTCACTTTTGCATGTCACACAGGCTTGGCCCACTGGTTTCACCTCCTCACAGCAACCCTAATATCTAACTGGCTTATTGTGACCTTTAACCTCTCACCTCTCCTCCTCCTTTTCCTACACTTAAACAGACATATCCCCCCCTGCACCACCTCCCGATGGCTAATCCTTAACCCTATCCCCATAACACGACTGTACCACCTCTCAGGCCTGTCACGATAATTACTGCAGTATATTGTTAATTACTATAACGACTCACAAATCAATATATGAGCTGGATTTTTGAATATATTTTTTTGGGGTGTCAGTATTTTTTCTTTGCTCTACTGGGAGATTTTTAAATTTTTTGGCCATATAGTAAGATTTAAAAATGCACTGTGTAACCACCTACTCTTTCCTGAAATGTTCTACAGTATGGCATTTAGTTTAACTCATCTCCATGGAGACGAGACCAAGTCACAGGTCAGATCTGTGGAGAAGTGGACTCGCTCGACAGAAATAATGTTTTTGCGGTAGTTTTGAGATATAAAAACTGTTTTAATCAAATAAATACAAGATATGTTTTTTTTATGTCGTACTGTGGAACATCCCAAAGCAATAAGATCACCATGGAGACAAGTAGGTGGCGGAAAAGTTACACAGTGCACCTTTAAGCTATAAGAGATTGAATTAATAATAATAATTCTCATTACAGATACAAAGTAAGTACTAGAGTGTTTTATTCTGCTGTTTATTTTTTGCAGCTCATGTTTTTTTTTAACAATATTGTACATTTAGAATAGATTTTGTGATTTAAAGCTGCACTATGTAACTTTTTCCTCAAATGTAAAGCTGCACTATGTAACTTTTTGGCCTCAAATGTTCCACAATATGACATTAAACAGCCCTACTTTACATTTATTCAATTACAGGTGGTTTTATTGCTCAAAAATGCCTAGAAATGCAAGTAAGCGGTGTCGCCTCTCCCCAGATCTGACCTGTAACTTGGTCTGGTTTGGTCTCCATGGAGATAGAAAGGTTTAATGCCACTCTGTGAAACATTCCAGACAAAGCAATAACATCTCCCTGGGAAAAAGCATTTGACGGTGCACTGTGTAACATTCCGGGCGCAGATGTCGCTGCTTGGCCTGGAATTTTTCACAGTCCGATATTAAAATGATCCGTTTCCATGGAGACGAGGAGCACGCCAATTCACAGGTCCGATCTGTGGAGAGGCGAGCCCACTTACAGTAGAAGGCATCTGTAAAAAAACACAAATAATTATATCTTTATGGACTCTTACACAGTGCACCTTCAAATCTGCCCTTGGGTTTTTGTGTCAATGGGATAAATTAATCTCTTTTTTTCCTCTTTTTATCGTCTACATTTCATCGTGACAGGCCTTCCTCCTCTTGCTTTGTTGACATTCTGCCTGTATTATGTATTGTGTATTAGCTCATAAATGCTAGGAGCACCACCGCCGACAAGGACCAGAAAGATATTACGAACACCATGTTACTGTCAGGAGAGAGGGACACCCAGGTACAGCCCCAGGAGATCCCATTCGCTTTGTTTTATTATTAAGTTTTATTTGTTTTTTTTTAAAGTTCATCCACACCTCACCGCCTGTCACCTACTGCTGCCAAATACCCGACACCCTCCCTTTAATCACTCCACAGCCTGACGAGATGTTTGTGTGAAAACTATGACTTGGATTGGGAGAAAATGCAAATTAAACTTCGACAAACTTAATTATTACAGTGGCTCACAAGTGGAAAGAGCAAAAACGTAACTGGTAATAGTGAATTCAAAATAAGTTGCAAAAAAAAGCACATTTTTAAGGATCGGACAAGTCACAATTTCCAAAAGATGAGACGGGATTTGAGATTGGGTACACTAGAACGAGATTTAATATAATTTCTAATGTATACATTTCGTGATTCAGATTCCAGTTTTGGTCTAACAATGTTTTATTTATTGATTTCATATTTATTTTTCGATTCTACTACTGCTTTTTGAACTGTAAGAGATGTAACTCACCAACACGTGACCCTATTTGTCCAATCCAAGATCGTTTTTCTCTTGTGTGGACGATCTTGTGGCACAAAATCTTGGAAAATCTTGTCCCGTCCCTACAAATTAAACTTAAACTTAATATTTTGGACAGTAGCTCACACATCATAATACGTTATAATAATAAAGAGCAAAAAATAATAAAAAATATATATTTAACTGGTAATAATAGATTCAAAATAAGTTTAAAAAAAAGTTATAAAAGCAAGAATAAATGTATTAAACTATTCACTGATATATGTAGGTCTCTGTTGTGTTTCATACTTGACAAATTTGGTATTGAAATAAAACTTGTTATAGTGTCGCCTACAAAATTTTGAGTTAATATTTTTGTAAGATTTTAAATAAATGAATAAAACAAAGCCACAGTATGTAACATTTTAGATGGATAACTTTATTTGATCATTATTTAAGTACTATCTATTTATTTTAGCCAAAAATTTACAGAAATAGAACACTGAAAATTATAGTGAAAATTATCGTGTCTTTTCTGTGAGCAGGCTTGCATCTCCACAAACCTAATAAGACTTAAAATCTCCAAGGACAATGGTTTTAACTTTCTATTTACATTGAGTCTTGCAGGTGCCACCTCCAGAAAGTACCTTTTTAACTAATTTAATACATTTTAATATAAATGGAGGCTATGAAGGACTATTTCCAGTTATTATTTGCAGTTTGATGCCATATTTATTCGTTTACATCAGTTTTCTCGCCCTTATTTAACAGTCCAGCCCTTTCTCTCCCACTGAAGCTCTGGTGAAAAGGCTGCGTGTCGCTTTCATTGTGTACAAGCTTTTATTTTCTATGATAAGGACGCACATTATAATCCTCCCATTCGTGTATTCAGAGTGAAGACAGGTGAGCAGGCCTGTGTCGGATAACCACCTGCACTGCCCTCATTTAGCCTTGTGTAACTCAATATGGGGACAGATGCTATGGCCTGATATAGTACAAGTCTGATCAGTTTAAAGCTTTAATAAATACTGTTGTTTTCTAAAGAGGCGAGCCGGGCTGCGAGACTAAATGCAATCGAATCTTAATCACAATTTGAATGGACGCAATTAGCAAATCACAGAGACGGCGGTTTTGAAAGGACCCGGATTACACAATTGAATCTTCTGGGCTTGTGCGCTTACTTCATCAGAAACATTCCTGGAGTTGTGCTTTGTTTCATTCCCACATGTTTGAGTAATTCGTCTGCTACATCTCCAAAGCTCAAAACATCCATCTTTTACCTTTTTGTTTAGTAGAATTGGCAAGCCCAGGGTTGAAATCAGCCAACTCATTCTAGTGTATGCAGTTTAAAGAGCACAGAGGAGCATTTCCTGTATCACCACATGACATCACAAGGTGGAGCAGAGTGTTTTCTGTTAGAGAAGACCCTAAATATGCGGGATTTGTGTGTTTAAACATGCGTGAAAGAAACAAAGCACAACTCCAGGTCTGTTTGTGATGAGGAAACGACATTATAACATCGATAGGACCTTTAAAATAAGCTAATAGAATAACTTGGACCAACTTATTTGCAAAACCATTCAGATTTAAACTAATTTTACCGTTCCCTAAATTCCGACACTATTCAAGTCTGGCTGTGGAGTGATTTCATTGATTTTCTTTTATTTATATTTGCTTTGTCCTCCCTCTCCTCCTCCATTTTGTCCTGGTTGTCTGCGGTATAGTGGGCCCCATTGGAATGCTATCACAATGTTCTGGTGTGTTATCTTGGCAAAGTTAACCAGATTTTGTTGTGATTATTGCCGTTTGGTATTCGTTTGTGTTTGTTTGCTCCCAAGTCCCTCTCCAGCTTGTCCGAGATCATTAAAATTCATGGTTAAAATCACTTGAAAACCTAAAATATATTACATAACTGCAGTCAGGACTTGGCTGGATAGAGATTCATGTTTCGAAAGTTGCATGCTTTGAAATCTGAATGTTGGTTGTCAAAGGGGAGTTTGCTCTGTTTTGTGAAGTGTTGTTTTTATTAAATGTTCCTTTCTGCTTCAGTTGCTGTTCGTTACAGTCGAACTCTGTTGAAACTGAAGTAGAAAGACAAAAGTATCTGTACCAGGAAGTTTCACCGTCAATGAATTATTGATTATTTACTCAATAGTTTTGTTTCCATGAAATGTGTAAAAAAGTGTTTTGTGATGAACAGATTTTTAGGTCCTGCATCTGTTTTTTTCCATGTCTTTGAGCAAAATTTGTCTTACGTGATTACAGATATATTCTAATCAAAAAGTGCGTATTTGCTTGCTAGTTACTGTTAACGTTAGCACCACGACAAAAACTCCACACTGACCTAAGAGTTGTGGAAAACGCTTAAAACAGAACTAGAACAGTGCTCCAGAGTTATTCCTCACTTACCTAATGCATTCAGAGCATCCAAATTATTCACCGCAGTTAATTTATAAGTGCTTTTCATAACTCTCCAAGCCAGTAAAGCTAACAACTAGCATGCTAATGAACACACTTAATAATTAGATATGGACAGCACATTCTGAGCATCCTTATTTTTCACTGTAATGAGTTTATAAGTAATTTTCACAGCTCTCAGAAACCAGAGCAAAGTTTTTCCATAATGGTATCAACAACTAGCATGCTAACGCACTCTTCCAGATTATCAGAAAACAAAGGCTTTCTGTTTAGATGCAGATAGTACACATTTGATTTATTTTGAGGTCTTGAGGTGTTCTAGGACAAGACACATTTTGCTCAAATACATGGGGAAAAAGTAGTGTACAAGGCCTTATACATCTCAATTTTTGCATGCTCCTTTTTGCTTTAAAATAATCTAAAACTGGAGGTGTAGAATATAATACAATATTTATGGAAACACAACTACTTTGTTTCACTAATTGAATCAAAAGTATGTTGGAATAATATGTGTGTTGCATGTTTGTGGTCCATTACGAGACCTTTATAATGCAGCATGCACGTTACTGTAACAGCGAGATTTGCCTTGTGGTCTTTTGTCTTTACCCATAATCCATTGCAGCTGTAAAACTCAAGGAAACAGTTGTGTAAGTCGCTAACTACTGTCATTTTACAGGTGTTTCAGGGAAGACTGGACTCACTCGCGGTTGCAACTATTAAGGCGCTAACGACAGTGATGCACAAATCTCCGGCCGCAAAGGTAAAATAAGAGGAGACGCACATTTAAACCAGGACTAAACCAGGACTAAGCAAGGTCTAAACCAAGATTATATCAGAACTAAACCAGGATCAAAGTTGGACGAGTCTGAACACTGCCACGGACCGTATCTAAACCAGGACTAAACCAAGACTAAGCCAGGGCTAAACCAGGACTAGAAGAGGATTAGTAATCATAGTAAGTAATTATAGGATTTATGAAGTGCTTTTCAGGACACCCAGAGACGCTTAACAGTGCCGTCTTGTCCATACCCACTGGTGGTGAGCTATTATTGTAGCCACAGCTGCCCCGGGGCAGTCTGACTTAAGCAAAACTGCCAAAGTACACAACAACAGTTTTGCCCTTACTGCTCCACTGTGGCACCTGTTACTCCCAGCTGTCTGCCACCCAAGTACTAACCAGGCCCGTTCCTGCTTAGCTTCTGAAATATGACAAGATCAGGCTTTGACAAACCGGAATGGGCACTAAATTAATTCAAGACTAAACCAGCACTAAAACAGGACTAAAACAAGTCCAAAACAAGACTAAAACAAGACTAAAACAGGAATAAAACAGGAATAAAACAGAACTAGTTTAATGTGAAAAGACACTAAACTTTACCAGGACTTACCCAGGTCTTAAACAGGCCTAATCCAAATCTAACACAGAACTAAGACAAACCAAACCAAAGTTTACTAGAACGAGTGTGACTGTAGCTGCATCAGAACTGGGACTGACTAAAACAAGACTAAAACAAGACTAAAACAAGACTAAAACAAGACTAAAACAAGACTAAAATAAGACTAAAACAGGAATAAAACAGGAATAAAACAGGAATAAAACAGGATTAAAACAGGAATAAAACAGGAATAAAACAGGATTTGTTTAACGTGAAAAGACACTAAACTTTACCAGGACTTACCCAGGTCTTAAACAGGACTAATCCAAATCTAAAACAGATCTAAGACAGACCAAACCAAAGTCTACTAGAACGAGTGTGACTATAGCTGCATCAGAACTGGGACTAAACCCGGACCTAACTTAACCTAACCAGGACTAAAACAGGCCTAAAACGGGACCAAACCATCCAGTCTACATCAGGACTAAACTGGACTCAAACCAGGGCCAAAGTGTGAAGATACCACTTGTCTGGTAAACTGATCTTGAATTTTCCATGTGTTTATTTCCAGGAGGTGTTCAAGGAGAGGATAGGTTATAATCATTTGTTTGAAATCCTGATCTCTCTGGGGCAGCCGTCGCGCCACCTCCTCAAAGAGCTCATGAATATGGTAAAGATGCTGTTTCCTTTTGCATAATTTTGTGTAATCTAACAGTCCTTTAACAGTCATATGTTTAGATTTTAGATGCATAAGGGGAATAACCTCTTCTTTAAATGTCCTTGTCTTGTTTTCCAGGCGGTGGAAGGAGAGCACACTTCAGTCGGTCTCTTGGGCATCAGTAACGTGGACCCTCTCCTCCTCCTCGTCCAGTGGCTTCCTGAACTCGACTCTTGTGAACTCCAGCTCTTCACCGCCGACTGGGTCCGACGCCTCAGCTGCCTAAACCGCCAAACCCGCGCCACCTGCGTCAACGCCTCTATGGTCAAACGCGCTTTATCCGCTCTCAAACGCCACCAGAGACTACACAGATCGTGCGGAGAGAGTTTACTGGGTCTACTCGGGTCTTTGGGGTCTCAGTCTCTAAGTACGCACGAACTTTTGGAGTTTTTAAGGCTTTTACGACCGCCGGACTCAACGCAAGCACATCCGTACGTAGGACCAGCGCTGAGAGCTCTTCTGACCATGGTACGGAAGCAGGGGTTAGAAAGTGCAATGCAGTATTTCGATTTGTCCCACGCTATGGCTGGGATTTCGGTGCCAACGGTGCAGAGGTGGCCTGGGTCTGCGTTCAGTTTTCTGGCCTGGCTTTCTCTGGACCAGGAACAACTCGGACCCACCAGTAAAGACAAAAGGAAGCAGCTCTACAGGTAAGATATAAATTTTAAAGGTCTTATATTGTGTGAAATTGATGTTAGATTGTTAGTTTTAGAGAAGAACTCCGTAATATGCAGGGTTTGTGTGTTAAACATATGTGAATGCAACAAAAGACAACTCCAGATCTGCTTTTGATTATAATATAGAGCAGAAAATAGCATAATATGGACCCTTTAAGTTTTAAATTAGTGTCTCATAAGTGGGCTAATATGAAAGTCACTATAACTGTCCCAAAGCAGCCAAAAATCTTTAAACGTTTTAACATTTTCTACAATTTCTGGGTCAAAAACTGAAGAGAGAACATTTGATATTCTGTAAGTGCTCTAATTTTTAGCACACGTTATTTTTCCTGGCAAGTAATAGCACCATTAGACTGCAGTGTGTGTTTCCCATTAATAAAGAGACTACCAACTACTGAATGTTGGTTTAAATTTCTTCTCCATAGTCCAAAAATAATCTCGTCTATATGTTCACATCATAAAATAACACTTAGTTGCACATTACATCTCTCTCATAAACATTTAAAAGTAACTATGCTGCGCAAAATGGGCTATTATTCAAATGAAATGATATTCTGTACATCATTATGCATATCACCGGCTGATTTTCCTCTTTGTAGTTTCTTCTCCGCGGGGGGCACTGGGTTTGAGGCCTTCATCTCGGCAGCGGGGGTCCTGGTCGTGGCCGTTTGCACCAAAAAGGAGTATGTGACTGTGATGCTGCCTGACTACTGCTTCTGCGACTCTCTATGGGTAAGGAAAGGGTTTATTTATACAGCAGAAATGTTAAAAGGTGCTATATTACGCAAAATTTATCTTTGTTATAGCTTTAAGCCTTGTTATAATACTGTTACCTCCTCAAAAATATATCTGCACTGCCTGTTAATAATGTTTGAACGAAACAAAACCCAACTCCAGGTCTGTTTATAATGAGGAAACGTTATAACACAGATCAGAAAATAGCGAAATATTGGCTCTTTAACATTATAAGCTCTGTTGTGAATCATGCATTGACCTTTTCAAGTCCTTTTCCAGGTATATATTGTGCACAGCATGATTCAAAATGGAAAATGTCAAATGTCGTGGTAGTCATAAAAGGAAAATTATACTACGAAACACCATTATCCTAAAGGTGAAACACAGAACTAGTTTATTTTACATTCAGAGCATCCTAATTATTCACCACGATGAGTTTTTAAGCACTTTTCTCAACTCTCAACTTTCAGAGACAACCAGACCCTCACACAACGGGTTAAATATATGAATTATTTTATATTATTCATCATACTTATAACCTGTATTTTGTTCTGGTTACAGCACAGTATTGGTGTGGTGCATGTACCTGGAAAGAGGCCGTTCGGACAGAGTCTGGTTTACATTTATGTGGATGGACAACAAAAACTGTCTGCACCTCTCAAGTATCCCACCATGACTGAGGTAGGACCTGAATCCATCGCTTTTATTAGAACTTTAATATAATATGTATTTTAAAAAACTGCAATCGTCACAGTAAATAATTCAGTCACATGTATAGTTCATATTGTTATTAAATAAGGTAGTGGTTAGTATATATCTAAAAAGTAGTTATGTTGTGTACTACTAAAATATAAATAAATAATTATATTTAGTGAGCCATGACAGCAGTAGCTCCTTTTTAATGCACTCAAAAGTAGTAAAAATTAGAATGTATTTCCATAGCACTTTTCAAAACAAGCTAAACAGAATACAGGTATATTCAAAATAGTGCAAAAGAAACTAATAAAATGTTTTGCGGTTGTCAATGAAAGGTGACAGATGATAGTTGATTAAAAAGTTATTGAACAGTAATGGAAAAATATTGCTGTTTTTCATATGACCGCACAACTTTCTGTAGGTCAATAATATTTAATACAGATGGGGACAGCTGAATGAAAGCAGGTTTGTTTTGTCTTACAGTGGCCACATTTACATAGAGCTTTAATTCCGAATAAACATAATTAAATTCTAAAAAAAAAAATCATTCTGCTTTTAAAAGACCACGTAAACACTTAATTCCTAATGAAAATGATAAGTGGACAGTTTACTCCGATTTCAATAAATTCACTCCTCAATCATACGTTTATTCTTCTTAAAAATAATTCCATTTGTTCATGCTCGTTGGGTCGCCCTCCTGACCTCTGGACGATGAT
>KN502988.1:1307-13904 GCA_000787155.1 Scartelaos histophorus | reverse complement strand
GAGTCTGTGACCAAGCTGATCTCCGCTGGGACCCAGGACAGCGAGTGGGGCAGTCCCACCTCACTACAGGGCCAACTGGGGAGCGTGATGGTGTTTCACGAGCCTCTGCAGCCAAATCACATTAAAGCCATCTGCAGTGCGGGTTAGTTTTAAAGGGCCCATGGCATCCAGAACTTTTATTAGTCACTTACCATTTTATTAGAACCATTAGAAAGGAGAAATGTGTAAGTCAGCTGAAGAAAATCATGAGTCTAATCTGACATTTTACATTATAAATAGTGTTTTTTAGTGTGTTTTTGCTTGAACTTATATGCAGGTTTAGTTTTGCAAGTGCAGTTTGAGTAAGGCACATGGTCAGAGTAGCTTTATAGTCTATTAATCAATCTCTAGGGCATGTCTTTGTCGACCACAGTCATATACATTTAAGCTTCTATAGTTGTTAATTTATTTGATTCATCGTTTGGTCAGGTTTGGTTCTCCATATCAAATATTATCCCCGCAGTTTTACGCATAGCCAGGTCCATATTAGGAATAGGAATTTATTTATGGACAAAATCGTGAAATAAAAATGCTAGGATCATATAGAGCCAGATGGAAAAAAAAACTTGTTTAGAAATGCATGTTTGATTATATTAATTAGTTCAGTGGTTACTAATTACTTTTTTCTTTACTCCTTCTAGGTCCTAACTGCATATCTCCACTCAAAGCCCAAGAATCTGAAATTGGGGACCTTACAACTAAACTACTGCTTTACTATTCGCCAAAGGTAAATCAATCGTCATGGTAACATATTATGGGGCAGCTATTTGTGTGTTTTAGTTTCCTGTTATAAAGGACATTTTGAAGAGTTTTTTTTGACCCATTCAAAAGATTAAATCATTTTAAATAATTTTGAAACCCATTGATAAACAGTTTTACAATAAGATAACATTTTTGTGACTCAAAGGTGCACCGTGTAACTTATTGGTTGGGGGTCCGTCACCTTCTTGTTTCTGTGGATTTATTTCTGCTCTGTCTGGAATGTTCTACAGTGTGAGATTAAACAGTTCCACCTTACATTTATTCAGCTACACTTGTTTTATTGCACAAAAATACCTAGAAAAACAAGCATTGTGACTGTGAGCGGGGTCGCCTCTCCACAGATCTGACCTGTAACTTAGTCTATCCAATGCAAATACTATGACATATTCCAGACAAAGCACTCACATCTCCATGGAGAAGAGCATTATTAAGATTACTTTATTACAATGACTTTGAAAACAGGTTATATATATTTTACCCTATTCTTTCTCTTCTCTTCAGGCATGTAAGAGCCCCATCTGTCTTGATCTTTCGCCCAACACACTGCATGGCCGTCTGACTGGGAACAAAGTGGTCAACTGGGACATTAAGGTATTCAAATGACTCCACACTGAGCAATAAAGACTCTAAAAAAAACCTGCCTGCGATCCAGAATACACACTGCTCCAACATTTTTCAACACCGTCAAATTGAGTTTAAATGAATGATTGACGGGTAGATTAGCCAAACAGGGACACCCATGGTCCATCAGGGTCAAAATAAATATGGCTGCTTATGAAGATAAAAGAAAAGGAAAAAGTAAAAATATCCAAAGGTACTGAAAAATGTTTTATGCAGAATTAATGAGCAAAGCACTGAAAATGTAGTTCAAAATGACCAATGAGCTTCTGTCACTGAAATAAATCAACCTGACTGCACATCTGTACTTTTACTTATCATGAATTATATATAGTCAAAGTTATATCAAGGTCAATGCTGAGTAATGAAATTTTCTGATAAAAGTCTAAAAAAACATCTAAAACGTGAAAGAGCTACTGCAGTCTGAAAACAAGTCCACAACTCTGCTAAATATTTAGTCTGTACCTGACACCTAAAACAAGAAAATGAAGTGAACCGGGAAACAGGAAGTGACGCTCACATTCATCACTGATACAGACTTTGTGATCATTCACTTGAACTGAACCTTTCTCTCCTTAAATAACATGTTTCTGAGTCTGGGTGTTGAATTGTGGATGAAAACAACATAACAAGAACAAAAATGAGGTCAAAAAAGCAAAGCCTTTTGTCTCTTAAGCTGCCCATACTTCTGCGTCAGTGCCACTTATCGTAATGTTTTGAATATCCAATACATTTTATTTCTATAGCACATTTTATAAACAAAAACGGTTTCCAAAGTGCTTTTTTATGAGGTCAGAGATGTATTAAAGCTTTCAAAATAAGCAATAAAATCTTAAAATCAATTCTAAAATTAACAGGAAGCCAGTGCAAAGATGCAAAAATTGGATATATATTTTTAGTTCCATGTTAAAAGCCGTGCCTTTTGGGTCATTCCGGTGTAAAGCAAATTGCAGTAATCCAGACTAAATAAACTGCATGACGTGAATAAAATGATGTCAGTGCAGAAACTCTACAGATTGTGATGTATCTGTGTCTGTGTCGTGTCAGGATGTGGTAAACTGTGTGGGCGGGCTCCCGGTGCTGTTCCCGGTCCTGGAGCAGCTGGCCCTGGTGACTCCGGATCCACAGAGCTCTGATCCAGGCTCCGGGTCTTCAGACTTCATCACTCCAGACGTCTCCACACCGGCTGAGGGGGACTGGGTCATCCTGCCGTCCAACCGAGCTTCAGGTTTACAGATATTACTACAGTTATGCTCTTAATGAGACTGTACAACACTTTCTTTAATGTAATAAAGTCAAATTAGTTTTGCCCAAGTACAGATATATTGCAAAAGCAGTTCTTAGGGACAAAATGAGACCGATGTGTACTGTTAGCATCCTAGTTGTTGTTAGAATTACCTCTCTGGTCCCTGAAAGTTACAAAATCCAATCCAATCCAATCCACTTTATTTATATAGCACATTTCATAAAACAACAGTTTCCAAAGTGCTGCACAAATGCATACTAAAAGCAACAGTAATAATATAATAAAATAAATACTCACTAAACACAGATTAAAACATATTAGTCCTAAAACAATAAACCAGTAAAATCACAAAACATGCCAATAAACTCACTGCGGGCCTGGAATTAGTTGGGAAAGTGATGAGTAGCTCTAGGCTGCAGCAAAAAGTTGAACTAGTTCTATTTTTGTGTTTGTGCAACCCATATTGTAATTGTCTTACGAGCCATAATGAGAGAAACATTTGAACGTGAAAGATGCCCATTCCCACCACGTATTGGTCGATAGGTGTTTTGTTAATTATAAGTTTCTTTCACAGAGGCGAGACTGGAGAAGAACCTGGTGGCCACTTTTCTGTTGGTCCTGAAACATTTTCTGCAAAGACATCCCATAAACCAGGAGACTCTGCTGCACACACACGGAGTCAGCACTTTAGGAGCTCTTCTGCAAAAGGTAAAAGTCTCATTTAAAGAAATGACTATAAGTGTAGATGGGCATTAATCTTATTATTCATATTTTTTCAAATCAAGTAAGAAAAATTGCCGTAATAGTACAGGCATCTGTATCAAAGAATGCAAGATAAAAAGGTCAATATTTAAAAGAACAGAGCGATAATTACTACTGCCATGTATTTATCTTTCTGCAAAGGTCAAAGTTTATATGGAAAAATAAGACTAATTTGGATTCAAAATACATTAATAAATAAAAAAAAAATTAAAAAGTAAAAAAAAAAATCATCTAATAAATAAAATAAAATAATAAAAGAGAGAAAAAATACATAAATAAGAATAAATAAATGAAATATCTCAGGAATATATGAATTTGTGTTAGTCTCAAGTCTCGATCCATCTTCCCCTGTCTCCTCTCCTTCCATCTCCCTCAAGATGAGTATTTTAGCCTAATCTTCCTGTTTATTTGTTAAAGGGGTGTTAGAAACATCTCTGAAACCACATTTGCAGCCCCCTCTGAGACCCAGCCACTCCCTTTTAAATCACAGTACCCCCAAACAAACTGCTCTGGTATTTTCTTATCTTAACTCGACCGCAGTGTCTTTGAATCCTTCCCTGACAACATCTGTTTAGTCTGTTCTTACACTTCTGAATTTACACCACAACCACAATTGCACAGAGTGGGTTTATAATTGGATTGTGTTAAGAGAGATAAAGATTTACAGTAGAAATCATTTTTAAACATTGCACAGTGGGGATTGCTATTGTTATTTTGTATTGTTATGTCATATTTAGATATATATTCTTGTACATCAAATGAAAATGCATGATAACCACTATTTATTTTTTTATTTAGTCTCCGAGGAGATGTTATTGCATGGCCTGAAATGTTCTTAGACTTAGACATACTTATTTAGACACAGTAACTCACGCATCATGATATATTATAATGACATGGTAATAATAAAACCACCGACTGTCAAATTCAGCCCTTACATTTTAAACTCCATCACGTCCGTCTCCTCTGTGTTGTTTCCAGCTCCCTGTGGGTCATGTAGACGTCAGTGTGCTGGTGGCCATGCAGCTCCTGATCGAGCAGGTGACATGTGAGAAGAACCAGGCTCTGCTCCAGCAGCTCCACTCACATCTGCTCTTCAACTTCAACATCTGGAATAAAGGAGATTTCCCATTGAGGATAGGTCAGCTGTCTGTTTCTGTATTGGTTAATGCCTGGTGAAACTATTACAGTAATAATACCCATGTCATGTTTTCTGGAGGTGGCTCGTCACCTAGATGATTCCATGGACTAGAAATACAAATTTGATGCATTCTGCTGTTGTTCCTGCCCAACATTAGTTTCCTTTCCTTTGTTTTCAGGTCATATCCAGTACATGTCGACAGTCATCAAAGACAACAGGAAACAGTTCAGAAAGAAATATGGAGTCCAGTTCTTTCTTGATGCTACTCGTCTCTATTATGGGTAAAACGTTCTTCCTTTAGTCAGTAATATTTAACACAAAAAACAAATTTCTTCAGCGCTTTTTAAACTTTACATGAAGCATCGTACGTCTAAAAAAATACTATATGGTGACCAAACTATGGCCCAAATGCGGCCCCCAGACAATTTTTTTTGGCCCTCAACCTTCTTACGGAATTGGCCCAAATTACCAAAACTACCACTTTTCACTTCAAATATTGTAAAAGTCTGCAATAGCAAACATTTTGATGTGATACAAACCAAATATTGATGTTCAAAGTCTGATGGAAGGAGCTGCAACTTTGATTTCATTGATTCTCCGTTTGCTCTGTATAATTTTCAGTATGTGGCCATCGGTGAAAAAAGTTTGGACCTCCCCAATTTAAACTACGTATCATGTGCTGTGTTGTTGGTGTTGTGTGTAGCTGCTTTGAGTTTAATCACTTTAACCGACTGTAGCACTTTGAGATTTGCTTTTAAAATGTAAAGTGCAATGTAATATTTTATTTCCTTGCCAATTTCGCCCTTTCTCAGGAGGAACAGCAACAAAGAGGGTGATCTGAGTGAAGACGACATCCGCACCATCAGAGCCTCTCTTTATGGACTCATTAAGTACTACATTGGAAAAGGCATGTCCCAGGATGAGATGCACAGCATGCTGGGATACATCGCTGCTATTGGGGATGAAGAACAGGTCAGGAAGCATATATTTAAAACTACTACACAACAAGAAACCTCATGTTAACTGTTATTAGAAATACCAACACACATTTTTCTTCAGTTTTTCATTTTTTACCTATTTTATTTTCTAATTACAGATTTTCTTTCTGTGCATGTATTTTATTTTTCATATCTGTATGCTGTATATTTTAAATGTTTTTTCTGTTGTATATTTGTAGTTGTGTGGACTCCTGGAGCTGTTGCTGAGCCTCCTTCAGACGAGTCCTTCTCGGGACCAGCTCTTCCTGCTCCTGTTTGAGCCGAGCGCTGCAGACTCCTGCTACGCTCTGCTCCTCAACCACAAACACTCAGACAGACTCAGGGAGCTGGTCTTCAAGGTGAAGGGTTAATGTTATTATATATTAAAGTTCTGTACTGGTCCTAGAATTCAAATTTAGTGTAATATGTAGGTTTATACATAAAGTGGTCCAACCCTATAAAATTCAATAACAAAGCAAGAAAATAAGTTTGTTCAATTGATTTTATGTACTGAATTGATTGTATTAAATCAATATATCAAATTAAATCAACTTTATTTAGTTTATTTTACTGTGTTTAAGTAAACTAAATAAATTGACTTAACTAATTAAAAGGTCTATAGCTGATTTTTCCCATGTATTTGAGCTAAAATGTTTATTGAGAATCAGGAAGTGCATTGTAGCATGCTAGTTGTTGCTCAGCTCTAGTCTCTGATAAGTGTGGAATAACTCTGGACACCCGCAAACAGCTTAAATGAACTAGTTCTGGTTTTTTCACGTTTTAAAGTTTAACTAAGCAGAGTAAATTTAATAAAATATAGAGAATTACATACACAAAAATAACTCCCTCTTGTGGTTGACTAAAAGCACTTCTGATTGTTTCCACAGTTGTTTGAGCGAATGCTGCGCTGTGACCGTGTTTACGAGAAGAACAAGCAGAGGCTGAGGCTGAGGGAGGCGGGATACTCCGGCCTCTCGCTCCTCTTCTCCGACCTCCACATCACTCCCAGTCTGATCCGGTGTCTCCTCAACCAGATCCTACACACAGGTCAGAGCTCCATATAACACGCTCCAATGGCTTTCAATAGGTATTACAATCTACAATTGACTAGAATCGCATTTCAGAACATGTTTGCACACATCTAAACTACAGGGTTTAGCAGTTTATGTAGAATAGGACAGGATATTTTGTTGTTTGTTGAGGAAATTTTGATACTTCAGACATGTTCCCTGTTGCAATGCATTGAAATTCCAATATGCAAGTACTTCCCAAATCCCCAAAAGTCTAATAGTTCTCAAGTTTCTCTATAGTTTCATATTATTTATTGCATAAGATCATATATAAGTTCTTTTGTTTGTTTGTTGAAATATATTATATACTCCTGATTGGTCTAAATTGGTCTAAAAGTGGTTTAAAAGTGGTCTAAAAGTGGTCTAAATTGGTCTAAAAGTGGTTTAAAAGTGGCCTAAAAGTGATCTAAATTGGTCTAAAATAGTCTTAAAGTGGTCTAAAGTCTTAATTCTGTCTGTTTCATTCATTTTTCTATTTCTCTATGTAAACCCACATGTGCCATTTAGCAAAAAGACAACTTATATTTAGAATGTTTGTTATAATTTCTATCCATATCAATCTACTAAAGTACTTACTGCAGCCAATGTGAACACCCGTATTGGTTTTAATGTTTTTATTACCGCAGCCTTAGTGTAGAAACGCGACAAATCAAACATAAGTCTGACTCTATCCCGGTGTCTCTCTCCTCAGTGTTTTAGATTCAGTTTTGACACTGTTGAGTTACGTTCGGCTCCAGTGCAGGTCTGAGCCAAAGAGTGTTTTAAGAAATGAACCTCCAGGTACTTTATACGGTGCAGCTGAAGTGTTTAATATCGTTGGACCCGCTGATCTCGGGCTTAATGCTGTGAGCTAACACTGTGACTTATGGCTGTGATTATTACAGGTACAGTGGTTCTCAAAATCAGGTTCTGGTGCTTGGCTTGTCACTGTAATTATTGGATGTTCAATTAACGATAGAAGAAGAAATTGTAGTTTTCAGATTTAAGACCAGGGCCAGATTTTCCTATTGATTATGTTGTATTTTGCTACAAATGTTGAATATCGTATTTTCAATTACTCACTGTATTACAACATAATTTTGCATTTTAACTATTTTAACTGTAGCTGTATTCATTAATATGGGCCTATAAAATGCTGTGATTTTGTGTGAAGTCCAGCAATTTTGGGTTTCAGTATTTATTGTGTAGATTTTCTTTCTGGAAATTGCATTGGCCTCTGAAGGCAGCACTTAGACTCAGACTTAGACTTAGACATAGACAGACTTTATTGATCCACAAGGGAAATTACTTGGGCGCAGTAGCTCACGCAATACATTATACCACAATAAAAAGAGTAAAATAATAAATAAAAATGTTAAGAAACTTCTAAATAAGAAGCCATAAACACAAGCACAAACGTTTGGTGTTTTTGACCAGAAAGCTGCAAATGTACATAATTTGCAGTCACGATAATGCGAATCAAACCCTATATGCACCATTCAGCAGCGAAAAAAAGGCAATTTAGTGTTTCAAAAGTAGGATTCTGGTTTCAGTGCACATTATAAAGGACTCCAGGAGCATTAGCATTGAGAGAGAAGACTGAAATCTGAACTGATAAACTAATACAAGAGCCGCATCTATTTGAGGCCATGTTTATAGAGGTCTGAACTACAGTTTTTTTCTATTAAGACAGTGCGTTTTTTTTATTTGCAAAGGACGATATGTTTTATAAATAACTGCAGCTTTTTATGATTTAATTAACTGACATCCAGGAATAAGATATTATCAGTGAGCTAAACAAAAACTATAATTTTTGCAGCCAACATTTCGCTATCAACCGATTCAATCAACTCATTATACGATTTTGATTTAATGATAATAATATTAATAATTTCTAACACTTGTATAGAACTTTTCTTGCTCCGGTGTGTTTGGAGCAGCAGTGTTTTTTAATTTTTTTGTTTTTATTCATTGTCTTTGTCATATAATTCATAATATGTTCATCAACCAGACAGACATCAGCACAAATAATTAAATAATGAACACAAATATAAACAATACAACCAAAAAATAAGTCAAACTGGCCAAAAAGGAGACAAAATATAACAATAATTTAAAAAGAATTAAACAAAAATGATCTTGTGTTAAGTCTTGGTAAGAGTGACAGCAGCTGGAGGGGTTTGGTGATAGATTTGACGTTACAATACACATTTCTGAACTAATTATAATGTATTTTTTTCTCTAGATCATAATGTGAACTACAAAGACCTGATGGCGCTGGTCCAGCTCACGCACAGAGCAGGTCCTAGTGTCCGCCTGCTCGTCTGCAAAAGGGTAAGACGGAGACGCGCTCAGTAAAAGCTTTTTTATTAAATTCAATACGGGCAGAAAGACTCTATTAGTGTTTTAAATGGAGCTGGTGTCCCGTTTTAACTCGTCCTTAATGCACTTTGTTCCAATTACGGACTCATCATTGTTTGTTTTATATTGGCTCCACGAACTTTTTTTGTCGTTTTAATCGCACGTGACGTCTGTGGGGTCGAATCGTGACACCACTATATCAAGCTATTGTGATTAAATAATTTCACTTTGATTCATTTACGCTAACAGAGGAGACTCTGAACTTTGTGCCAGTTTTTGTTTCATGTGGATAGGCTCAGTAATTACAGATATATGAACCATAAACCAGGTCAACAAATCTCCAATCTGACACTTAAATAGCCCATATTATGCTATTTTTTGTTTTTTTTTCTTGTCAAAAACAGACCTCGAGTTGTGTTTTGTTCCATTCACACGTTTAACTCACAAACTGCATATTTAGGCTGAGTTCTTCTCTTAAACAGAAAATACATGTGGTAAAACTGGTGCTCCAATGAGGTTTTACTAGAATCTTTTGGATTATTTCAGCCTTGGAATTGCCGATCTCTACTAAACAAAAGGTAAAAGGAACTGAAAAAAGGAACTTGAAAACTACCGCTTCATGGCATCATAAAGTGGAACAGAGCATTTTGAGCTTTGGAGATGTAGCAGACTAATAATAAAGGATGAGTAAAACAAGTGTGAATGAAAAAACACAACCCCAGGTCTGTTTTTGAGACATTATACAAATCTTAAAGCTCACAAGAGTCAATTTTGCATAATATAGGACCTTTAAGCAGCTCAATTTTAAACTACAACCTTTCTAGAATATTATGGGGTTACAAGATTGATTAAATTATGTCTGAAAACCCAATTTGTCACCATATAATTGCTCATAAATATTTTCTTTTTGCTGTTTTAGGTGCACCAGCTGCTCCAGTCGTCCCAGGATGCAGCCGTTCAGATGGCCAGACAGCAGTGTTGGCAGGACACTTTAATGCGCTTATATCTGAGAGGAGACGGATCTTTAACTCTGAAAAACGCTGACTCCGTGAGCACGTGTAGCTTGGAACTGAGCCGAAACTCCAACTCAAACCGCTTGGAGTTACCTCTGGAAAGAAGGACTCGAACTGGAAGCAACAGCAGATTGGACAGACTTGAAGACGACAGGATTAGCATAGGAGACACGCGATCTGTTGATAGTTTAGAAAACGATGTTATTTCGCTTTTGGATACGCCGTCTTCGTCCGCGTCCACCGAACCCCACGTCCAAACAAAGCCGTGGATCGTGGGGAAGTCGGGGGGGTTGACGCTGGACTTATCCCACATTCAGGGCTTCGAGGGCGGGGACAGCGGCACGCAGACCCCCGGGAGCATGCCCAGTACGCCCTCGCCAATAGAAACGTCCAAACCTTTCCCGGGAAATTCCAGCGAAAAAGATCCAAACTCCTCCCTGAACGAAGACAGTTTCCTCTTCAGTGATAATATTTCTCTGGGGGAGTCTTACAACAACACAGAGGTAAGAGAAACAAAATGGGCATTATCCAGAAAAATAAACCAGGACTTAACTGAGACTAAACTATGACTAGACCAAGTAAAAACTAGACTTAAATTTCCATAACAGCTGGATATTCTTGGCATCAGAAGAAACCTGCCTGAACATGTCCTGGTTAAGGTTCAAACAACATTGGTGCATCTTAATAGACACAAAAATACACCTTTTGCAGCGTTTTAAAATAAATTTTCTTGAAGATAATCTAATTTAACATATCTTTAAAGACACAGTATCTTGTTTTTTAGGTGATTTTTATTTTCTAACCTTTCATTTTCTTTGGGTTACCTTTTTTTTAGTACCCATTTCTGTTTTATTATCATCTACATCTTATCTGATCTACGTAATTACATCATCTTTTTTCATTTTTATTGTTAATTTGTGGTTAGTAACTTTCTATAGTCCTCTCCCAGGACCTAAAACACATGAAAACTTGTTATCAAAAGACATTTTTGGCCTTACCTTTTACTTTTTTATATTCTCTATTCAGCCCTAGCTTCTAAAACAAATCATGACCTGACTGATAAGAGCTTGAAATCTCTGTAAATGACTATTGCAGCTTTTGTGGTATGTATTCATGTATAATTCTTGATCTTCTCTTGCTTGCAGCGTGCAGAGGAGGAGCTGTGTTCGATGCTGCTGGAGATCGTCCTGTGTGTGATGTGGAGAGGAGTGGAAGGCTCTGATGACGCCGCCTGGTTAGAGCGAGGACAGGTTTTCTCTGCGCTCACCAAACTGGGAACAGCCAATGAACTCCTGCAGCCCGTCGACCAAATCAAACTTGGGTAAAAGAAATAATACATATGGGTTTTTTGCTGATAAAATTGAATGTTTGCATACATTGTGACAGATAAAATGGAAAAAAATAAGTTTGCGACTGTCAGTTTAGTGTGTCCTCATTTTTTGCCATGACAAATGTATAAATCCTTCTCAAATAACAGTCACAAGCTCATTAGCATTAGTCACCAGATTTTTTCAGTCATTCATCTTTTTCCAAGTTGGCAAAAGGAAAAATCAATCAATTTGTCAACTGGACACAAGTTTATTTGGTTAAATACATTTCACCGCTCATCCAAGCTGCTTCTTCAGTTCTTCAGTTTGCCTAATTACAATGAAATTACTTAGAAACTATTTGTTTATAGTTTCTGTTTGTTAGACCTATTGAACTTGTCCTGAGTGTCATAATTAGCAGAATAATTCAGGTCCATAATGGGTGTTACACATTTGGGCTTGACGTGACTTGCCCTGTTGTTTTCTTAGTTTGTTTTGCTTGATTTAGGTTTGAGGATAGAGTTTTAAATGGGAGATAGATGGTGTCTGAGGCCTTTTTCCACATTCCACACTCATGTTAATCACAGGCTCAAGGTTTAAATTAGGGCTGGACAATCGATTAAATCAGTTAAATGAATTTGAAGTTCAAATCAATGTCGTTTGTGAGAAAAACAAAACTATCTGTATTTTCCTCACTTTCTAGAATTTGAAACTGCAAGAACGTCACAGGACCGTGCAGCACTCATGCTTTTAAATCAATGATCAAAGTGTTGGGGCTGCAGGTTTAAGACAATAGTTTGTTTTGTCTCATTCATAAAGATTTCCCCAATGACCAAAGGGTTAAATATGATCACTGAATATGATCATTTCAGCTTTGACCATTTTCTGTAGTTTGCGGAACATTTTTAGTGGAGAGAAGGATTTTATTTTCAGACAAAATCACCCAGGCTAAGTTTAAATCTATTTACATCCAAAAAGTTATCCAAAAAACATTTTCTCTCACAATACTGAACATGCAAAATCTCCCAGCATGATCCCCAAAATCAATACAACTATTTCCAAATCATTTCTTTCCCCCTTCCCCTCCTGCGTAGCCTGATGGAGCGCATGTTGGAGTGTGCTGTGGGCGATAACCGTGAGGCGTCTGCAGCCTCTTTACCTCAGCACACGGAGAACGCCGTGCGCCTCCTGCACCTGGTCCAGGACTTCCTCCAGGCCGAGGGGCTCATCAACCCGGCTCTGTGGACGGAGAGGGTCCTGGAGGAGACCGTCACACTCATGGACAGTCTCATGGTCTGGTACTCGTCCGGGACTCAGTGGTT
>KN502987.1:7753-19510 GCA_000787155.1 Scartelaos histophorus | reverse complement strand
TCTGACAGGTTTTCATGTTTTTATAATCCTCAGTTTTGGTGGAAGTGCCTGAGCTCAATATTTAACACAGTTTTACATCGATTAAGTGGAAAAATGCTCCAAAAAGTGTCCAAAATACAGCAACGCTTTACAGGAAATTAAGGCGTTTTTCCTCAACCTTTAAAACATGAATTTAACCCAATAAAAGTTTTGCCAGATGAATTATTTTCCCTCTAAACGTCAACCAGAAAATAAAACCAGAAAACTCCACAAATTAAACAAGATTTTCTGTAAATTATAAATATAAAGACGAGTCTTTTTAATGAAATGAGAAGTAAAACCTGTCAGATGCACTTTAAGAATCAAAAACGTGTGAAAACGCCATAAAAGAGCAGTAAAAGTTTAGAGTTTGAGACGCGTCAGAAATCTGGGAGTGAAAATACCTCTAAGAAGCCTCGTGTCATCCTGGAAATGATCATTGGTGAAACCTAAACAGAATATTTCACATTTAAAAACCGGAACAAAAGTCAAAGGTTTGGGATGGACTCGGACTCTGGAACAAACTGTGGATCTGGGACGTTTTTATTCCAGTTTGTTCCAGTTTAATATGAGATCTGGAGCTAAAAAGTCGAGGGACGATTTACAATTTACCATCGAAAAATATCTCATCACAAATTTTTGTTTCATTCACACATGTTTAACACAAACTCTCAACACTCAGCTCCACCTGGTGATGTCAGAGCGGCGGCCATGTTGGGACTGGACACTCTGCACGTTTCATTTTTCTCCTTTTCCATTTCCATGACTCAACAGCCACTGTGTGTGTCTGGTGTTGGTTTGGATTTTTCTTGTTAAATAAACTTTCTAGAGCAAAAAGTTTGAACACAGAGCTGCTGTACGGCGCCCTCATGTTGCCACACACATGTACTACACTTTACACTTAATTTGTCCTTCAAAAAACATGCAAGCCAATCATTTATGAGGGAAAATTGACTGAAATACACAAGTACATAAGGTAAAAGGAGTTTAATGTCACTTATGGTTGTTTTTTAGTTTAAATTTGATGATTATGTGAGCATTTTATAATCTTTAGCCAATCATTTATGAGGGAAAAATGACTGAAATACACAAGTACATAAGGTAAAAGGAGTTTAATGTCACTTAAATTTTGTTTTTTGAGTTTAAATTTGATGATTATGTGAACATTTTATTATCTTTACTGGGATTAAACACATTTTTGGGGTGTGTTTAGCTCAAATCACACATTCGGAGCAGGAAATTATTGGACTTTTTGTTGCGTAAAGAATTAAAATTACTAAATAAAAGAACATTAAATCTGTGTCTGGTTTCCGTGGCCACACAGGAAGTGCTCCACGCTGTTTTTGAAGTCCATTAATGTGAAAACTAGAAGGTGGAACAGAGCGTTTGGAGCTTTCCTCAGGTGTGTGAATGAAACAAACTCTCGTGTAAGAATCCAGGACCTTTAAACTTTGCGTTGGTGAAGAACACGGTGGGTAAAGCTCAGCGCTCGTCTGGATGTGGGGATTAAGTTTAATTAAGACGGCACTTCAGATGCTAATGCCGACCCCGCCGGGAGCTCGCTAATATTTGCACATAAAGAACATACATAAGACAAGGTAGCTGCTTTAGCATTAGCATATTAGCATTAGCATATTAGCATACACACTTTTTTCTTCCCGGTCCTCGACTTTTTAGGCCTTTTTCCCATATTACACGAGTCCCGACGACACAGCACACGAGATAGAAAAGAAACGTCCGGTTATTAGTACAGGGAGTCGATCCGAGCGTCACATGAAAAGTAAATTACACCACGAGAACATCCAATTAAAAATGGCCGTCGATGAGTTAATCCAACACAAACCACGACGAGCAGCACATGCACAAAGACCCATGCACCAGATGCTCAAACATGCAAAAATGAAGCCAGAAAAATATACAACGGTCACTCCACACTGCACACAACACTAAATAACCACAACTTTTTCACTTTACAACTACAAAATGTGGCTGAAATAAGCTCAACTCTCTCAGGCCCGTCACCATCATCACTAAATCAACTTATTGTTCGGTATAAAAAGCTGGAATCCCGTTTTTAGGGTCAGTATTCATCCTGTGTACATTTTCTTGGCACTACTGGGAAATTTATGGTAATTTTTTGGGCTTTATGACGAGGTTTAAGGCGTAAAAGTTGAATAAATAACTTGGATGACTCATTACAGTTGCAGACTAAGCACTCAAATTGTTTTTCGTGGTTTAAATCTCTCGGGTTATTGCGCCGGTGGCTTAAATTAGTTTCAGTATTATCCTTTATCATCCATTTACTTATAAATATAACACTTTAAAATGTGTTATGGCGACAGGCCTATTGTTACTACTACTATGAAGTATGTAGTACAACCAAAAGGTACACAATTAATTCATATTTTGTACAAGCACCACTCAGGTTTGCTAATACGACCCAAAAAAACCCCAAACACCATTTTATTTAAAGTACCACCACTGTTCTCAGAGTTACTACACTAGTACTAGTACTGCTACTGCACTCTTTATACTGCAAAAGTACAACACAGATTCAACTACAAATCAAACTGAGCACTGGTCAATTTACGGCTACAACAGAACGGTACTACGGCTACTACAGAACGTTACTACGGCTACTACAGAACGTTACTACGGCTACCACCGAACGGTACTACGGCTACTACAGAACGGTACTACGGCTACTACAGAACGGTACTACGGCTACTACAGAACGGTACTACGGCTACTACAGAACGGTACTACGGCTACTACAGAACGGTACTACGGCTACTACAGAACGGTACTACGGCTACTACAGAACGGTACTACGGCTACTACAGAACGGTACTACGGCTACTACAGAACGGTACTACGGCTACTACAGAACGGTACTACGGCTACTACAGAACGGTACTACGGCTACTACAGAACGGTACTACGGCTACTACAGAACGGTACTACGGCTACTACAGAACGGTACTACGGCTACTACAGAACGGTATTTTACAAGTTTTTCAACAACTACAACCACGGTTCCTGCTGTTACTACAACAAAAACACAACTGAAGTACCACAGATATCCTCTATACTGCTACTATTATAACACCTCTTTTTACTACAACTAAAAAGGTATGATATGGTTACTATTACCACAAACTCTCCTTGTATTTCAGGTGTGGGACCCCTTGTGGCTGGAGGACTGCGTTACAACATGACTCACTTTTACTTTTACTCAACTATTTCAAAGCAACAACATAAAAACAATGAATTAAAGTTTAACAAATGGAGCTCAGACACTTTAAGCTGCTACTACATGCACTATAATAATCCCTACAATTTTATATTCACCACTACCATTGTGACGGCAACAAGCACAACTGCTACAATCACTGTGTACTTTTACTACTACAAATATCAGAAAAATAAGACTTCCAGAATCACAGTTAGGACAGTTTCTGATCGTCGCGGCGTCACTGCACAATCTGAGAATCTGAGCAAATATTTGTCCAGGATTATGTGGAAATCAGAGCGACAAGTTCAAACAAGAAAAGAGACAAAGTGACAGAAGATACACAACTGCTGCTGCTAATATGGAGCCCAGACCTGATGAAGTACACACTACTACAACTACTCAAAACTGAAAACTCCTACAGTGACAAAACACTATAAATGCCCCTGTACAACTACTGTGTCATACTGCTACTAGTACTGCTGCTACTCCTACTGTGTACCTCCAGCAGCAGTACTATACTAGTAATTACTACTACACTTACAAGAATTACAATAGCACCCTTTTACTACATAAACACATACTACTACTACACCTACAACACCTACTACAACAACACCTACTACCACTACACCTACTACTACTACAACTACACCTACTACAACTACTACCACAACACCTACTACCACTACACCTACTACTACTACAACTACACCTACTACCACTACACCTACTACCACTACACCTACTACTACTACAACTACACCTACTACAACTACTACCACAACACCTACTACACCTACTACAACTACACCTACTACTACTACAACTACAACTACTACAACTGCTACCACAACACCTACTACAACTACACCTACTATTACAACTACACCAACTACACCTACTACTACAACTACTACCACAACACCTACTACCACTACACCTACTACTACTACAACTACACCTACTACAACTACTACCACAACACCTACTACCACTACACCTATTACTACTACAACTACACCTACTACTACTACTACTACAACAACAACTACAACACCTACTACAACTACACCGACAACACCTACTACAACTACACCTACAACAATTACACCTTCTACAAAATCTACACCAACTATTATACCAACTACTATAACTACAACTACTGCACCTACTACTTCCACACCTCCAACTACAAATACAACACCTACTACAACCCCAACTATAGCTACATCAACTACAACAACTACAACTAATTAACAAAACTACACCTACTACTTACTGTTTTACTACAACCATAAAAACGCTGCTACTACCACTGCTACTTACTGCATTAATACTCCAGCTGATCCACAACTGCAGTATTCTACCACTACAAAGTACAATATACAAAATGTCCATGTTCTATCACTGAAATACTGCAAGATGACCACATAAAAATTAAACTTTAAAATGAGAATAAAACTGATTTGCAGTAAAAGACACTGCTTCTGCTGCTCCTTAATACAACTACACCAATACCACCACTAAAAGTACAATATACAACTCCATGTACGTGTATGACTGGAGTACTGTGGCCATATACACATTTAACTTTAAAATGTAATGGAAATGTATGAACGTGTGATTTTCAGGCCTGACAAACACAGATGGAGCATGAACACACCACGAGCCACAGACACATGCCACGAGACGTTCATGCGCTGTGGGAGAAAGGAGCTCTTACTTCCGGTGGGGATCAAGTCTCTGTCTGGTATGAAGAGTTTATACCCATAGTGTTTCTCCAGGACCTCGGGGAGGATCTCCAGGGCGAAGCGCTCCTCCTCTCGGGTCTCCTGGCTCCACTGGTCCGGGTCCACCTTGGTGTACGACAGGTACGCGTCATAGTCTTTGTTTTCTGAAAAAACACAACAGGAAATGCACCTTTAATGTCACGTTTTCTGTTTTCTGCAGATTGACACTTTGCAGCTGATGCCGTCCACATTCTCTGGGGGTGTGATGCTAACTGGAGGCTCTGCTCTGTATTGTGGGTTATGCCTTAGCCTAGCGATGGAAATTAGCTTTGCATATTTACAAGTGTTTTTGCATTATCTCGTCTTTTAACATAAATTATTCTTTTAATAAATACAACACAATCTGACTACAAAGAACAGACTTAGTTGGGGCCATGAACTCTGGATTTACACATTTTATGATCATTTTGAGTGTCCTGATCTTAAAATGGTCAGTGCTGAACATTCAGGCATAAACCTCCAGGCAGAACACCCCCAGCGTGGCTTCACTGCAGAGTATCAACACATTTGGTTCTGTTTGCATCGGTAATGTGCACTTTATAATAGGGCTGCACAATTAATCACGATCAAAATGGCAGCCTTTGTGTTGGCACGATGCTCAAATCACAAAGGCTGCAAGTATTTACATAATGGAATTTCCTCTGCAAAGAACAATATATCCTGTTTTACACACAGTGACCGGAACATTTACATTTACAGTCCCAGTTTGGAGCCCCGTGTCCCAGCAGATTTAACCAAAACCACTGATTAGTTCCAGTTTTATACAAGAAATGTCCCAAGTGTGTCTATTATTGACCAATCTGACCCTGCCAACAGTAAAAAGAGGCACTAATTATAATTCGTTTTGGGAAAATACAAAAAAAAGCTGCTTAAAAATGACTGAAAAAGAAAATTTGACTATACTGACTAGAACAATTCTCCTTAATCACACTCGTTTTACAAGTTTATTATTAAAAACCAACAAAGAAAAAGGGTCACTGTCTTATAGAAAAGTTTGATGTATAAACCGTAAATAAATAGTTGTGTTCAGTCTAGATAAGCTCCTCCCCTTTCAACAGATACAAGGAAAATTAATTAGGTGTTTTTTTTTCTCAAATGTGCCTCTCCACAGATCTGACTTGTTATGTCACCTGTTTCCATATAGGGTGACCAGATTTTCAAAATAAAAAACTGGGACAACCCCATTTTTTGGTGGTTTGTAATAATAATTAGCATAATTAAGGATATGCAAAGATCATTCATGTTAGTTTAGTCACATTTTCTTTGTGTTTTGGTCATTTTTAAGCAGCTTTTGTGTATTTTACCTACACAAATGACAATGCAAGCCTCTCTTTACTGTTAGCATGGATCAAATTGGTCAAAAATAGGAACATCTGACACATTTCTTGTTTAAAAAAATGATAAATCTGCTGGGCCAGGGGGACACGGGGCTCCAAACTTCCCGGGTAAACACAAACGTCTGATCCCTGCGTCTTCTCCAGGCAAAGCAATAACCTCCCCACCAAGACAAACAGGTGCAAAAGTTACACAACGTTCCTTCAAACTTCCACCTTCACAGCGCACTGAGTCACCGCCGCTCGTGCCCGGATGCTAATGTGCGCTCGCCTCCCCACATCAGGTGTAATGTATGCAGCCTGGAGGAGCCGCTGAACTACTGAACCCAAACAGGAATAAACCACAGAGGAACGCCGGGCCGGACCGCTAACGACAGGCCTACACTTCCACACTTTCCTTTGCCCTTTATTCAATTTGGAAGAAGAATACTTTAGCGTCACGACGAGCGGCTAAGAGGCTGTAATTTCATTTGGTGTAAAATTCTGTTTGGGAGTTTGTGCGCCGCTGTCATCCCACTGTGGATATTTAGGGGCTTTTGTTCTCAATAATTATAGTTTAAACGAGGAAGAAGTGAAATGATTTAAAAAGCAAAAAGGACAAAATAATAAGTTTCTACAAATGTTTAATAACACTGTGATTGGGGCAGTTTCACAATGAGCAGGAGAAATTACAAAACTGTCCATCTTTAATAAATCTGTTCTGACTTATTTTCACTTTAAACTAGTTTTTTTGGTAAAATATAAAATGCAATAATGGTTAATATTTATTCTGGAGTCTGGAGCATAAAGATTTGAGAGAAAACAAGAACCCCGTGTGTTTAAACTCCAGGATTTGCAGCTTTTACTCTGAATAAAACCCCACGTCACTCATTTCACAAAGTCAAACCTGTATTTTACACAGACTCATGTGTCACGAGTCTGATACTTTATACTTTCCAAATCCACTTTATTTCTACG
The DNA here is from genome assembly GCA_000787155.1 of Scartelaos histophorus. NCBI lineage: Eukaryota > Metazoa > Chordata > Actinopteri > Gobiiformes > Gobiidae > Scartelaos > Scartelaos histophorus. Next base: position 12,176 of record KN502987.1, on the reverse strand, counting down.
GCACATTTTCCAAACAAAGCAGTTTCCAAAGTGCCGCTCAGGGGCCGTAAAGTGAAGACAACAAAAAGGTAAACTGCTAAAAATCGGACATAAAAAAGTCTTAACACAATCCAGCCAATAAATAAAAGCAAAGCCATAAACTTTACATACGTTTTTCAGGATATTCTTATTTGTGATGGACTTTTATGACTCCAATAATTACACCTTTAGTTTCCCATTTCACATGTTGGAGTTTTTGTCCAATTATCTCATTTACTCGTTTCATAATTAATGCTTGTTACAGCTTAAGTGTAAAATGTTCTGCTCAGTGACCCTGAATGATGAATGTTGCTCTGCTTTATGATAAACTCATCATTTCCAGAATATTCCCAGAGTAAAAGTACAAGTTTAGGTCAGTGGGGTCTCCATGGACCCAGTGAAGCTGCACAAATCCTGGGACCAACTTGGAAGATGATGAAAGAAAAAGTTACAACAATAAAAGTGAGAGCTAAAGGTAATACTGGCCCTGTTAACACGAGAGCTTTAAATCAGAAAATAAAAATAATAAAAATAATTAAATTGAGAATAAAAATTAATTCTGCTTTAAAATGACCATGTAAACACTTTTTTAGAATTTAGAATTAAACTTATTCAGAATTCAAATTTATCCCGATTTAAGTGGGTGGTTTATTCCAATTTTAAATCAGTTTTAATTTATTCTGCGATCTAAACATTTATTCTGCTTAAAAAAATTATTCCAGTCATTCATGCTCGTTGGGTCGTTCTGTAAAATAATCTCTGTGCATCTGCGCCTTTTTTTTCTTTTTGCACAACAACAGAAATCAAACTTTGCCTGTCCTGTTGCTGTGTCTCTTGGTAAGACATTTCACACACACTGGGAGGGCATCTGGTGAAAATCTGCCACATCACCACATACATCTGACCTGTTGCTACGACGACGACGATCTGCTAAAGCCACAACACGCAGCTTCTGTTCTGAGGGTTTAGTTTGTGCTCAGGTATCACACAAAACGTCTCTTCTTTACGACGTTGGACACTTTTCCCCACCCTCTGCAGCTCAGGTCGTCGACATTCCCTGGAGGTGTGGCGCTAACCGGAGGCATGCGCTGTCTGAGACTGTGTTAGACTTGAGTCGGACCTTTGAGCTTCGCTTTAACACAATCAGACCTGAGAGAACTGATTTGGCTGGAAGTGCAAGAGCTGAGCTGATTTTTAAACAAGTCCCTCTCCGGAAACATTAGTCACAGCCTCGCTGGCGTTCGCCGACGGTTTTTCACTCTCTCACATTTGTGTAAAAAAACAAGAAACGTTCACCACATACAGAGAAGATGGAGGCAGAAACTAACCCAGTGTCTCTAAGCAAAGATATAAAACAGTAGATCTCACATTGACACCCACCGTCTATTGTAACAAATGTGTCAACAAAGCCGCCATCTTGGTACTGGATAACTCTGCTTTAAATCATTGATCGACAACTGGGGACATGTGCATAATTAAAGTAGCAAACCTTAAATCAGCAAGTTTTATTTTCTTGGTTCGTCACAAATGTCAGATGTTTTTTTCACAACCAAGCCACAAATAAAATAAGAGGTTTTTTGTATTTATAACTTGTGCTCAATTCGCTCAGGAGGGGAGAAGCTTCAGGTCAGAGGCCAACAAGTGGTCCAGTCGTGGTCCAGTCGTGGTCCAGTCCTAGTTTAATCTATACACAGCGCTAAAGTCCAACATCTTCACTCATTGATACTGTAAAAAAAAAAATGACCATGGAAGCACAGTACCAAGATGGCGGCGGAAGTAACGCACCCCAGAGGCTCAACACGAGACCTCCAGCTGTGTGTGTGTGTGTGTGTGTGTGTGTGTGTGTGTGTGTGGTCTGTGTGCAGGTGGAGGCAGACTAACCCTTTGTCTATGCAGGTGGAGGAGCACAGATCTAATCTAAAGCTCGGGGCCCGTGGGGGATCCAGAGGGGGCTGCCGGGAATTATTGAACCTAAACCTTTTATAGGGAGGAACAAATTGAAAATCTGTTCTCGGGCTGGCGGCGCTCACTCGCGGCGCTGCAATTAAAGACACTGACGGTGCGTTTGGGGTTCGCTCTTCAACAGGGACGAGTTTTATTTGGGTTTTAGTCACACGAACAAAGAACCTGCGGATTCAACGATTTTAAGTACATATGACAGACTCCAACACTTAAGTTAGGAGCACACGACTTCAGATTTACGGGGTTCTTTAGTTTTTTTTCCTCCACACGAGTTCAGAGACAAAACCAACGTTCATTATTACAGCGTTAACAATATGAGGCTTGAACTTGTGTGGCCTAAAATCTTTCTCAAAACAGAACTTTTGTGGTGTTTTCTCAAGTGCAAATACACAAAACTATCATTTTTTTTATCATTCACATAAAAGGATGCAGCGCTACAGCTCCACCGTGTGGGGAAAACTGGTATTACAATGATCCCAGGGTGAATAAAAATACAGACTTTACAATCTACAATTTGTCACATTTACCCCATTTTTCACCTGGTTACACATATTTTGGTGGTAGATGGTTTTATTTAGAATCTTGTCTTAAGTTTTATAGTTTGGTACGTGTGGGCTGGGATTAAAAATGAAGTTTAGGAGCAGGAGTTTATTTTATTTAAGGTTTTTTTTTGGGAAACTGGTTATGTTTAAGTAGTTAAAGGGCCCATATTACTTTATTTTCTGATCTAGGTTACATTTTTTCTGTTTTATTCACACGTTGAGCACACAAACTGTATATTTTGGTTCAATTTTTTATTCCTCAACCAAAAGAACCCACTAAATACCTGGACTGCATAAAAGCTCGACCAAAATTTAAGATATAAACATGTAAATCTATCAGAAAATGACTTCAAACTAGTGAAATGATCTGTCCATGCAGCAAGATAACTGAAGTAAAATTAATAAACGACCGACCAAAATTTAAGATATAAACATGTAAATCTATCAGAAAATGACTTCAAACTAGTGAAATGATCTGTCCATGCAGCAAGATAACTGAAGTAAAATTAAAATAAACGACCTCTAGACTAGAATTAATCAGTCACAGAACAAGTAAATAAAGAATAAATCTGAAAACAAGATGGAAAAACCTGATATAAGTTTTAAAATCTTTGTCAGATCAGAGAAATGTGGAGAAATGTTACAGATTTGGACACGTGATCCAATCAGTATTTTAAATATTTTCACATCAAGCTGCATTATATTTGAGTGTAAACGTGACAAATCTGACCCCCTATTAGGAGTTATTAGATCCTATGTGACCAGGTATCGACCGTCCAAAAGTCCCGTTCCTCGGTCTCCAGGACGTCTCGGTGATTCTCCAGGGAGTCGTTACAGACAAATCTAATTAAAACCTCCTCCTCGTCTGGACTTTCTACATTTCGGGCCACGATCCGTCCTCCAGGTCCAACATCCCCCGCCTCATTTCACTTGTGCCCAGGAGCGCCCCCCAGTGTTCAGTGTGGGGCATTATTCACCATGGCAACACCATCATACACCAATAATAACACAAAAAACTATTAAAAAAATCTATTAAAACATACAGTTAAAAGCAAATAGGTAAATTAACGGGTTAAAACAATATTGTGAGGAGTTTTAGCTAGTCTGAAATTATTAATCGCTATAGCAACAGTCCTAATTTGTCACTGTAGAAAAACAAAAACATGCAAAAAAACAAAAACAAAACGTTTCCTAATTATTTCATGGGGTTCAGATTCTTGGTACAGGCGCCATTTTGAGGACTTGGACCAATCTAAAGATGTTTTTTTATTGGATTATTAATTGCCATGGTAACAGAGCCACATTATCACTGTAAAACTCCATAGATAAAGAGGTTTAGGACTCAGGATGTATAATTATAGTGTTGTAGTCAGTGTTAAATGATTATAAAGCAAGGTTAGCACTGTTCTAGTCATTAACGCTTCACTAAATCTCTTTTCTGAAAGGTTAACAGTCCTCAAAATGACGTCTATAAAAAAGGAAACAAACTGAGATGGGGGGGAAGTGGAAATGGACCATTTCAAAGCCCTTAAGCCTCACAAGTCGAAGACGGGATTAGTCCAACAACATAAATCACTCAACACAACCGAGTGAACGGATGAGGCGACGTTATAACACTTACACAAGTCGAGATTCTTAATGAGACTCGAGTATAAACTGCTCCATTATCACCACTTCAAATCACCTTTAAACCATTAATATAAGGAACAAGGTCATGACACGTGTCCAGTTCAATTTCTTCAGTTCAGGTTCAAATTTCATAATAATTCCCCACATCCCTGTAGAACCTCTGACCTCCTGGAAACATTTTTTCTGAGTTCTTCTACATGTTTTTTATCCTTAATGTGTCAAATGTTCATGTGGTGCGACCGTCCGCCCTTAACTCAGGATTTAAACTTTTA
>KN502985.1:1904-31709 GCA_000787155.1 Scartelaos histophorus | reverse complement strand
TAATAATAATAATAATAAAAATAAACCAAAATAAAAAATATATATATTTAAATTAGCAATGTAAGAGATTTTGGTTGTTAGTTTGTATTGAGAGGGGGTTATTCAAGGGTTCATTTCAGCAGCTCCAGTCAATAGTAAAACAACATGATGGCTTCAGTTAAAGTGAAGGTCTAAGCATTCGAATCAGTGCTTTGTTTATGGTGCTGGAACAATGCAAAAATCAATGAAAAAAATCAATGTATATATGTCTTAAAATAGCTATATTTCTTTGTTAATATGGGGATAGAAACAGTCAGATATTAAAGGACCAGTATTACGATCTACTTTGGATTTATATTATAATGTTTTCTCATCATAAAAGTATTTTGTTTCATTCACAGATGATAAACACATAAATCCACTGTATTTTTAAACTCCATATGTTTTCATTGGAATGATTTGAATACTTTGTCAGGGAATTTCCAATCTCTACTGAAGAAAAGGTAAAAGGTAGTTGTGGGTTGTGGGAGTGGAGATTCTGTGGCGACAAAATGTGAAACAGAGCCGGGGCACGATGACCGTACTGATGCAGGTTTTGGTGTTTTTGGTGTTTTTTTTGGAGGGACGTTGACAAGGCAGCTACCCTAACTATAAATCCCTGCAGGAAACACTGCAATTGCAACTTGGACTGGAAATCAGAGGGTCTCTCACAATTCAATACAATCCAAAATACATGGCTCACCATGCAATATTATCACAATATGGCGAAACACACGATAAATATTGCTTTTTTTTAAGAACCAAATACATTATATCAACAACATTTTGTTCCAAAAGCACTGCATGTGCAAAGTTAATATGAAATACTTTCATTAATTATCAAAACAGTGCGTATGTCAAGTGCATACGTTTCTTTCCATTAAATGAGCGAGAAAATTGTTCTATATTTTAAATATTCTATATTTTATAAATATTCCAACAGTCCAAATTTTTCATCATTCTGAAAACCATGGATAAACAGAAAGCTGAAATACATGGCACTTGGTCCCAAAAGTACTGCGTATTTGGAAATGCTCTGACCCAGTTAACCACCACAATTTGCCCATTTAGCAAATCTTCCCTTGATATTCTGTGTGTGTCGAACACATCCATTTTGGAGACAGCCATTTCCTTATATTACTTTTCACCAACAATCAAGCAATACAACAAAATTGCAATTTAGGTTATTAATTTTAAATATTATACAGCAGTCAATAATAATTTAATATTTGTGTTTGAAATAAAACAAGGTATGGCTCAGATTAGATTTAAGCAGAACCACCTCCAACATCTGTGCATAAAACTTGGATCCTAGTATTAACATTGTTACAATTATATCAGATTTAGATATAAATATTATATGTAATTCTGTACAATATGATAACATGTTGATGCTACATTAAGAATCCATTACTGCATAGTGAACATTTTAATTTGCCATTTAATACTTACTGTAGTTGAGTCTTAACCTGGCCTGGCAATAATGGAAATGGAATAAAGGAAATTAACAAGAATTTCTAAAGCAATTTCCAAATCAGTCATATTTATTAATCAACAATATATCATGTTTCCATAATCTCAAAAGTCCTGTATTACACAAAATGGATTCTTGTGATCTTTTTGCCATGTTATAACGTTGGTACCTCATCAAAAATTTACCTGTTTCGAATGTTTTGTTTCATTCACATAATACACATAATACACCCTTTAAGTTAATATTTAATTTTTCTTTTAAATGTTAATACTCATGGACATGTGTAAAATACGCACTATAAATGTAATCCTAATTGTATAACATAAATCACAATATATACTAATAATTAATTGTTCTGCCATCCCCACATTTTTTCTCTGTATGAGTTTTGTTTTCCTGTGATGTTTTTGATTGATTTTATTTATTTTCTCTTTTTACTCTATTCTGTTTTTTATATTATGTTGTATTCTTTTGTATTATATTTTATAGCTTTGATTGTTGTGTGCTAAATATGTGTAAACAGCTTATGCCATAAAGTAAAACGGATTGTATTGCCTTTTGTCCTATGTTGGAGACAAGGATTCACTCTTGAGTGTTCTTCCGATGTGGTTGTTTTGATGGTAACCTGGAGTGAAGCTGGGGTCAGACAGCAGAGTTTACAGCGTCCAGAACGAGAATGTGTCACCACTTTGTCATTTGAGTAAATAAGTCCTGCAGGCAAACGCTGTCCAAATGTATTAAACTACTGCGTCATCATAAACTAAACCGTACTGTGGAGCTGTGAGTGGTTTAGTCTCAGTTCAGGTCCAGTTTAGTCCAGGTTGAGGTAATTAAAAATGCACTGCGTAACTTTCTGAGGGTTTTTGTTTTGGTTTGGTCACCTGCTCATTTCTCTGGGTATGTCGTTGCTCTGCCTGGAATGTTCCACAGTATGACATTAAACAGCTCTACTTTACATTTATTGAATTACAGATGGTTTTATAGCTCAAAAATACCTATAAAAACGCATTCGGACTGTGGAAGGATATTTTTTTCTCCACAGATCTGACCAGTTTTCTCTCCACAGATCTGACCTGTAACTTGGTCTGCTTTGGTCTCCAGGAAGACAGAAAGGTTTAACACCATACTGTGTAACATTCCAGACAAAGCAATAACAAGCCTATGGAGAAAAGCATTTGACAGGCCCCTATACGCACTTTATGTCTAGTCCTAGATTTTAATAAGGTTAATTTATAAGCCTCCTTTGTTTTGTCCTTTTTTGTCTCACCTAAGGATGTAAAATAAGGAGTCATTTTGCCAGATAAAACACAGGATTCTCCTATAATTCTTGTTTTTTTCATATTCATTTCAAAATTTTGTTCTTGAGTAATGACTTGTTGAGATAAACAGTTTTCAAATCGGTTTAGCATTAGTGTCTAGGTACTGATTTTTCTGATAGTCCAAGTCTAGACCTACTTTAGACCTGAAAAAGACCACCTGTGTTAAACAACTCTCCACTGGCTTGGAGCTTGTAGCTTGTGTCCTATTTCTTTCATCCTCCCTGTTCTGAGTAATGCTTTTGTGTCTCCTCTGGCAGACGACCGTTCCCTGCAGGAGACAGAGTGACCTTCAATGGGAAAGACTGTCTGTGTCAGTACTGCATCGAGCCAATGTCGCCAGGACCCAAGGACATTCTGGGCTCCAGCAGTAAGTATAGGGCGTGGCACATGGTGGTTAGGGTAGTTTATTTCACATTTGTAGATTAAAAACCGTGGGAGAATATGCGCTAAGAGCTGAGAGTGCACCGGAAAAATTAAGAAACAAACCTGGACACTGAATTGTCGCAAATTATGTATGGCAAATTGTGAAATAAAAAAGCTAAAAAGATTAAGTTGCAAAACATATTATGAGGTGCTATAAGTTATAAGTTAATTCTTCAAACCTTCTAACAGTTGTCAGCACAGGGTAGTGAAGCTGTACGAGTGATTACATTATAATTGCGATTTAAATTCACAAAACTAGTGTAAAATGCATTGCTGCTCATTGTGTCCTTTTGGCGCAAAGGCATTTATCTAATTTTTACCAATTTTTAAAGCATCTCTGTGTACATTTCTGACGGTGAATGTACGTGGATCACCTTAATTTCAATGTAATAAATGGATACTTTTATTTTAGTCTGAAAATACATATTGAAGCTTTAACATTTTGCTAGTAAATGATAATACATCCACTTCATTTACAGGCGATAATCAAGACTTTTAATCATTCAAAAGATAAGATAAGAAGGAGTGGCTATATGAGAATACTGATAACTTTTATTACTCAGAAACCAGAAAAGAAACTAAGAGATGTAATGCACCTGTTCTTTGCAGCTTGTTTTGTGTTGTGAATAGCAATGTGTTTTGCAATGCTGCCCACACATCACTAGCATACATTTTGGTGAAACGTGTCCTAAAATGTTCCCAATGCACCAACATCAAAAAGCTTCACTAGGGAAATAGTCCTCTTCCTAGTTTGAGTGTAATTTGGCAATCGATAGAAGGATTTGACACATTTAAAAAAGACATTAATGTAGTGGTAAGCAGTCTTGTGCTTTCTGATGTACCAGGTGGAGATAAAAAAGGCAAAAATAAAATAATTTAGCTTTCAGATAGCTACAGGTGGAACAGGTGCCACGTCATAGCAAGAAGGTCTCAGGTTCAGTACCCAAATTGTATATGGATTATCTTGCAATTTGCATGTCCCTGTGTCTGGAATATGGATGGATTTAATTTCCTTTGGGTTTTCTAGTTTTACCCATCAATGAAAACATGTACAATAGCCTATTCTGGTATGAACATATCTCAGACTTTATATTGACTGTGTGATTTAAACTGTCCATACATAAAAATACATCAGCCCAAAAATATCATCAAAGCTCATGCTTTGATTTCAAAATAATCTGCAACAGCCATGCAAAAAGCAAATTGTCGATCTAGTTATTAGTAAAATTATTATTTTAGTGAGGACTAAAATCTTGTTGCATTAGGGTCTGTGGACTGTTCGTTCTTTTGAATTTCAAACGGAAAACACTAAAATAGGAAAACTGTTCATTATTTGTTCTTTTAATGTCAGCCAAAAAACACATTTTGACTTCTGTTTCCAATATTTATTTTAAAATTTATTTCAGATAACACCAATTAAAAAACAATCATTGTGCTTATTTAAATATTGACATTTTATTCTCTCTGGTTTGTTTGCCCCATAACTTATACTGCTAGAAAGACTTACCTGAAAATCTTTGCAATTTTGTGGACAAACTTCTTATAGCGACGCATTTACTTTTGCATCTTAGAAAGTAATTGTTGAACTCCATGATGAGAAACTGGTTGCAGCGGTGATTAACACTTCTTTGTTCAGAGAGAATTAAATATCAGAATTAAAATAGGCACCGAGACTGGTGTTATCTAAAATAAACTTTAATTTAAATATTGGAAATAGAGGTCAAAATCAGTTTTTAGTTTGACACTAAAGCAGAATAATGAAATAATAACAAACTGCTTTTCCATGTTATTGTTTTTAGTTCTTAAATTCCAATTATTATTATTCCAATTAGATTTCTCATTCTAAATTCAATGATCCATTCTTGTTGTCCTCAAAATGTCAGTGTTCATGTTATGTTACGATGAGACTTTCTAAATGGTCTTAGTGATGTAACAGATCCAGTATGATCCAGGGAGCGTCTGTTTATCTCCTGCTCCTGAGTGCACACAGCCACTGACCATAACTTTAAGATTAACGTTGTGAAAGGCCTCCCTAAATGATGTATGTCCACACATTTCCTCTGACTTTGCAATAGTCACTCCCTCTTCTTCTCTCTCCACTCTCTTCCCCTCTTACTCATACTCTCCCACCTCTGCCCTCTCCTCCTCAGTCTCCCCTCTCTTTTCTCTTCTTCCCTCTTTTCCTCTTCTTTCCTCTCCCCTCTCTCTTCTCTCTTCTCTCCACTCTGCTCTTCTCTCCTCCTCTCTCCTCTCTCTCTTCTCTCATCTCCTCTCTCTCTCTCTCTCTCTCTCTCTCTCTCTCTCTCTCTCTCTCTTCTCTCATTCTTTCTCCCCTCTCACCTCCTTTTCCCCCTCTCTTCTCTCTCTTCTCCCCCTTCTCCTCCTCTGTGCTTCACTCCTCATTACAACCTCTCCTCTGTTGGCATTTGAAGAGCTTTTAGACAAGGTTGCTATGAATAAGACATGTTGATCCCCTCACAACCTGGTTATGCCTCACACAGTTAGCATCCCCACAGCTGGAGACTGCACAGACTCGCCCAGGCCATTAAAATACAAGATGACCAGATTAGATTGTTCTCTCAGTTGATTGCAGGCCGTAAGCACTTTTGGAGCTTGGGAACTGTTCTTACATGTACTTATATTGTAGATTGGACTTTTGGCTGGATAAAAGTCAACTGTCAGAGTTAGAATGAGCTTTGTCGCCACCTGGTGTTGGAAAAATCTTGTAGGGTTGCTCTGATGTGACTATATAACTTTCCGACCTCCTCCATGTATTCTCAATAATAAAAAAAATGAGAAGAAAAGGAAAGATAATGGAATTATTATAACTTATGTAACTTATGGATAAACTTGCGTTTATTAACAAAATTAAAATGCAAAAAGTGGAGTGTTAAAATTGACTCTCACAGAATCAATAGTAACATTTTCTCAGGGTTTATATGAATCTAATCTGTTCTAGGAGTTAATTTAACATTTTTAGAAACGTTAAGTAACACTGGACAAAAGTTTGGTTTAACCCCAAAATCAAGAGTTAACGTTTTGAGAGTAAACAGATAACACTTTGTATTGTTATCTTGATCATATCATAGATATGTTATTTTCACACTTTATTTTAGATCATTTAAGATCAAATTATATACAAAAATGGTTCAAACTGGTCTTCTCACGCAGGAGTTTGAAGTGGTGGCTAGGAGGTGTCAAATTAACACTAGTAGAAGTTGAACTAACACTAGTATAAGTTGAATTAACTAACTAACTACTACTATGGAAGTTGAATAACTCCAACCATATCAACTCTGGCAGATAACCACAACTTAACTTTCAAATAGTTAAAAACACTTTTTGAGTTAAAAACAACTCAAAACAACAATATTTTATCCTGAAATTTTAACCCTCTAGTTGCTGTGTAGAGTTGGCACAGTTATCAAATCGCAAAGTCTGTAATTATTCAAAAAGAATGCCCTCTACACGAAACAGAATGTCATGTACTTTTATAGAATACCCTTGTACCTGTAGTTTATACATCTACAAACATAGCTCATATTAATTCAAAATACAAGAAACCTCCAGCCCTAGAACATTTATAGGCAAAGGAATAACATATTCATGAAGACCTCCAAAAGAAAAGTAACATTTTGCATTTGCTTATTTTATTTAGTTTTTAAATGTCAGATTTACTCTTCCAAAACAAAGAATCTATGCAATAACAATTTTTGTATTTTTCTCCACAGATTGTGCGGGATGTGGTCGTGACATTAAAAACGGACAGGCTCTTTTGGCTCTGGACCAACAGTGGCACCTGGGCTGCTTCAAGTGTAAAGCCTGTAGTAAAGTACTCACTGGAGAGTACATCAGCAAGTGAGTACTACTACTACTGCTGCTTACATGGATACTGCATTACTTATACATCTGCAGTGTCAGTTTACAGTACCATATAGTGATTGTGGTTTTTCTATGATGTACCAGGGATGGCGCCCCCTACTGTGAGAAAGATTATCAGATACATTTTGGTGTTCGGTGTGAGGCGTGTCATCAGTTCATCACAGGGAAAGTGCTGGAGGTAAGTGAAGTAATACTGTAACATGGGTGTGTTCAGGCTTACACACAACACATCAAAACTGGAACTAAACTTGGACTAAACCCAGAATTAAACCAACCAGGATTAAACCAGAACTAAATCAGGACTAGAGCAGGACCGGTCTATATGCCAGATTAGAGTGGCCCACATCAGGACCGACCCAGGACCAGGAGTAAAAGTGTAAGTGTGCCCTTTCTGTGCTAGTACCTGCTATTGGGCTTGACTGGGTCACTAAACAGTGAGTGCATTTTTTCACAGTACGAAGTAGAAATATATAATTCCCTGAATAACCCAATTGTCCATGCATACTGAACAAATCTCAGTGTGAGTTTGCTTAGAAACGCACTGTAAACATATCTTACAATTATCAGAGTCCCTTCCCTTTCCACATGATTGCATTGTGTAGAGGTTTAGCAATCACACTTGAATGTTTTTTCAATTAAAGACGAATCCATTTGCCTTTGTATTTCCACTTTGTATACTGTAGAACATTTTGAGCAATATTAAAAATGTTTTGCTTGTGTCCTGAGGAAGTTGCGTCACTTAAAATTTGTGTAATTTATGTGGTAATCCACTGTAATCTGCAGAGTCTGAAGCCAAAATCAGTGAACACTTTTATAAGAAAGATCATCTCCCTCTCGCTCACATCTGCGCCCACACAGTAAATTATATAAACATTACATAAACAGCTGATGTCTGATGAGCCTGTATCCATTCAGATGTAACACAGCTGTTATGAAACACATGTCGAGGTGATGCTAAAGTGGGATATAGTTTGTGAAATATGTTGTCAGTGAATGTGATTTGTACTGTACTTGTGCTGGAATAAAACAGTAAACAGTAAACCAAAGTAAACATTGTCCAACTAGAGATTTAAGTCAGAATTAGGCCTTGTTAAACATTTTATTCTTGAAAAATAAAACTTTTCAAGTAATTTTAAGTCAACTACAAAGGCTCACCACCCTATATTTTAACCAAGTGCTGAATGAAATATATTATGTGGTTCTGTTATTACTATTAACATATAGAGAGCACTTTAACAATCAAACTTTTGACATAATCACTAGCATAAAACCATATATCTTAATAGTTATAGATTTTAATTTTGAAAGAAATTGATCAGTCTGAGAACAATACATAAACTTTCACAGACTGTATAAGCTATTATCCAAAGGCGTTTTCTTTAACATAACTTAAGTATAAAAAGTTAATGAGCTGTTCACCTATTATTTTATTCTATCTAAAAAAAACAATAATTCTAGAGTAGCACTTAATATAACTTGAGATTTTGAAAAGGTGTATTTCTTTCTCCCTCTAAAAACATACCTCATAGTCATTCATTTAAAAGTGCACTATGTAATGTTTTGGTTGGGGGCTTAGTATTGTTTAGTTAAGCACAAAACACAAGTTACTTTAAATATATTTTATTTAGTAAATCTGTTTAAATTGGTTACTTAGTCACTTACCAGAGCTTACCTGTTACACCACATGGTCTGGGAACAAAGGAGGGGGCATGCCTGAAGTCGGTCATATTTATACCTTCAGGGGGGAGGTTTGAGCCAGACCATGTGGAGGGAGAATTGGTTTTAGTTCTTTTTTGTTGTATGGATTTTGTATATTTGGTTTTGATTTTTCAGTGTTTATAGTTTATATTTAAACACTTTTCTGTAAGGGGATTTAGGCCCTGAAAGCCTGTTTAACTTGAGTAAAGTAACTGTAGTTGCTACACCTTTCAGTAGTACTGACCTGGGGGGGGGAGGTACTTCCTGTGAGGGACTATAAATTCAGTGCGGTCCAGCCTCTGGGGAGATTACCCACAGTGTAGCTGTGTGCATGTGGTATTTTCTTTTGTTTCAGTAATTTCTGTTGCTTTTGACTTTATTTGGAGCACAGTTATTTTTTTTGTAAATATGTATGATTTTTGCCACGACTAAATAAATTGGTGAAATGGACATTTTTGAGACTTGTGACCACATTGGCCAGCTTTCTCACAATGGACAATATATTACGATTTATCCATAATTACTTTTATTAATACAGTCAACTACACAATTATATAATTTATAAAAATGTTTGAATCGTCAGAACAGTGATGTAACTAATGAATTTTTGTGAAAAATATTATTTAAAAAATAGATTTGAAGGCATTTTGAATTGTGAATTGTGCAATGAAGTATCACAATATATCACTGAATCCATTTATTTTGACACCTCTAGCAGGGTTGACTCTCCACAGATCTGACTTGTAACTTGGCCTGGTTTGATCTCCTTGAAGATAGAAAGGTTTAATACCATACTGTGAAACATTCCTGACAAAGTGATAACATGGAGAAAAGCATTTGACAGACCCTCCACCAGAAAAGTTACACAATGCACCATTAAGTTTGTTTTCATCCGAGCGAACATGCCAGTCTGCTTTTGCTAATAACACTTTTCATTCCTGTGTGGTCATGGATGACATTTTCTGACCACACTCAACACCTGCTCTCCCCCATTAACACTCGCCTTGTGGTTTAACTGCTGCAAATCCAATCAGACCAAGTTATGTGACGTTAAACATGACCAAAATGTCGCAGTCGGGCTTATAGTAATCTAATATTAAAACCAATATAACAGCTCCCCAGACTACAGTACAACTCCATATCCATCAGAGGGACCAGTATTGAACCAGGACCAGCCAAAATACCTGTCTGCATATTCTGGCAATGGACTCCGACTGGCTTTTGTATAAATTAAATCTAGTGAAATCTGCCAGTGAAGTAATCAAGAAAGTTATGCCTGCAATTGGTTAACAAGATTATACATAAGATTCATATTATGGGTGTGTGTGTAGGAGACATTCACTCACCTTGACTAACTTGCCACTGATTAACCATGGCACCCCATACTGCCATTAAAGGTGCATTGTCTTACTTTTCTGGTGGAGTAACCTCTGTAAACCGTTATATCGTCAAACCAGAAGTTACAGGTCAGATCTGTGGAGAGGTGACCCCACTCACAGTCAGAATGCCTGTTTTACTAAGTATTTTTGAGCTATAAAACCTCCTATAACTGAATAAATATAAAGCAGGGCTGATTAATGTCATACTGTGGAACATTCTAGGCAAAGCAATGAGAAATAAGCAGGTGGCGGACCCCTAAGTAAAAAGTTACATAGTGCATGTTCAAAAACTGTTCTATTCATCCTTTAGGTCACTACTTACAACTATTGACTTGATTGATTGATTGCGACACTTGCTCATATTTTCCATTCAGTCGAAAATTGCACATGATAAATCACTGTTAAAACTACTGCTAAAATCACTTAATATTCACATTTTGCTGCTTTGGTGGCTAATGCTAATTCCTTCATGGAAAATGATCTGCTAATCTTTTGGCAGTCATATTATTTGGAAGCATTAAAGATTCATTGAGATCCATAAAGTAAGAAAGCATGGATCTCAAATAGGCTGCTAATGTGTGTTTTTATTAGGCCACAGAGAGGATCTGTGCCTAATTGCAGTGGTGTAATTGGAGTGAGGGAGTTGCATTGTGTCACATTGAAATAGTCCCCATGCTCAACTGTAAAATGCAATGCTCAACTGTAAAATGGTCGAGAGGAGCCTCTCTCCTCTGGACCATAACCTTACCTGAACTGCTGTTTTAGTTTCATTTATTCGGGCATTTTAACTCCATAGAAACTAAGGAAAAGACTGAAATTAGACCCAGTTGTGAGTAATTTATTTGTTCCTTTGCTTATCTCTCTTTTGTAAATTAAGATTCTTTGACTCTACTGTGCAGTGGTTCAGAATAGTTTGAATTACTACAGTTGTATTTCTAAAAATTGTTAACACTGAAAATGAAGACCCCAGTATCTACACATTGAATACTTGTATTGTACATAGTATTAAGTACATGCATTAAGATTTAAAAGCATAAAATATAGGGGTTGGTTGCATGGAGATGTTATTGCTTTACCTGAAATGTTGCACAGTGTAGCATTAATTTGTTATTTTTTAATGAAACAAATGCTAGAAAGATACATTTCATACCGTATGCAAGGTATTCCAGGCAAATCAATTAACATCTCCACAGTGACAAGCAGAATTTGACAGTGCATCTTTATATAAATCAATAATGAGAAGTTTTAAAGTGAGCTGAATGCTAAGTGCTGACTCCGTGTTGTTCTCTAGTTTCCCATTATGCCGAGCTTCTTCCTCTTGTATTTTTGAAGGCAGGAGACAAACACTACCATCCCAGCTGTGCCCGATGCAGCCGCTGTAACCAGATGTTCACGGAAGGAGAGGAGATGTATCTACAAGGTGAGATACATCACACATCCAGTTCCTTCTATAGGTCAGAAGAGATTACATAAAATACATTATACCTTATACTTATGCTGTGGAAGAAAGAGCTTAATTTACCAAACTTTATCAATATTACTGTGGCAGTAGAGGAGTTACAGTAGATGTAGTTTAGTAGTACCCAATGGGGCAGGTAACATTACTAGTGTGACTATTTAGAAATCACGTATTATTATAAAGTGTTACAGATTAGGAAAGTGTAATACCATATCACTTATTATTTCACATTAATATTTCACATGAAAACAATCGCCCTCTGAATCACATAGCTCCTGAAATGCTCCTAGTGCATAGCAAAAGCTAGAGGGTTAATTTCAGGGTAAAAAATTTCAGAGTTGTTTTTAACATAAAAAGTGTTTTAAAGTTAAATGGGGGTTTGATTTGGAGTTATTTGCCAGAGTTAATATTCATCTTCCCCTAGTGTCCATTCAACTTCTCTTAGTGTTAATTTGGCACCTACCACCCACCACTGTAAACTCCCACCACAGAAGACCAATTTGAACCAGTTTTGTACATAATTTCATCTTAAATTAACTAAAATAAAGGGTAAAAATGAAACATCTGTTGTTTAGCTAAATCAAGATAACCCTACAAAATGTTATCCATTTACCCTCAAAACATTAATATAACTCTTGATTTCAAGGTTAAACGGGAACTTTAGTCCAGTGTTACTTAATTAACACTTCCAAACATTTTACATTTACTCTAAAACAGATTGGACTCGTATAAAGTTCTAAAACTGATATTGGATTTTAACACTCTACTTTTTGCTGTGCAGAGTTCATGTTTTTAGCTTGAGGACATATACGTTTATAGTGTTTTAACAATAATATTTTTTTTAGTTTTAATGACTAAATCTTTTCTTCTTTTTCACACCAGGATCCACCGTGTGGCATCCCGGCTGTAAGAACACCACCAGAACAGAGGAGAGACACAGGGAACGGGTATGGCTTTGTTCTTAACTATTTGCTATTTATGTTTTGAATCTGTCTGAAAACTATATTAAACCAATCGGCATATTTACTTTCCCTTGCTACCCCTTGTTGAGCTGTTAAACCTTATATTCCCTTGCTGTTTTGGCTTTTGCATGTGTGCGTATGTTGTATGTTGCGTGGTGTAAAGTTGAATTTTCGGGCTGGTGAGGCAGTATCCCTCTGTGATGTCTGTGAACCCCTCTCCCTTCTTCCACAGCTACTTCCTCCGTCCCTCTTATTCCTGCAAAAAACGCAAAGGCAGGTACTGTATTCACTATTGGCTATGAGATGGCATTATCCTCCTCCATGTGTTGTACTGTCTATTAAGGACACAATGCACTGTATGCTGCCCCCTGCTGGAGGCCGCCTGCACTGCCCTCTGTGTGCCATTGGAGCCATTCAGTGTTGTCTTTGAGCACTCATATCTAAGGCATGGGGTGGATTTGGTAAAACACACACACACTGTCTCTCCCGCAAACAACTAATTTGTCTATAGAAATTTTCCATTGAGTTGATATTCATTTGCTGTCTTCAGGGTCGCTGGTGTCTGTTCATTTCCCATAAAAACGCCATAAGATTCTTCAGGAAACCCATTCATTTAGTACAATTTTAAATGAATGGCTTAATCATAAAATTACATATGAGTCTGTCAACGTATTATGCTTCAAATATGAGGTTGTACTGCTTTTCATTTACTGTGTCTAAGAAGCTCAGGGTGAAATGAAAATTGAAACTGCATGATATCAGAATCCGAAAATGTGCTCTTACCAAAGTCATGATTATACCGAAGGATGTGTTTGCCTTGGTAAGTAAGTTTGTAAAATATGGTTCAAAAAGTGTTTTCAGTGTATAGTGAATATTTTTTGTAATTCCTGATTTTACCTTTATAGGACCCAAATATTCACATCTCTATAACGTTTCCGGCTATATTTAGAACATTACTTGAATAGAAATTTGTCTTTAGAAGTCAGAACTATATAATCTTTCTGATGTAGGGCCTGTCAACCTCATTATTTCTTTGCTTTGAATGTTCCACTACATAACATTAAACTTGTTGAGGAGAGCCCACTCGCAGTGCAAAAAATCAATTCAAGTTTAATGCCATAATGTTGAACATTCTGGGCAAAAAACATCTTCATGGAGTCAAGAAAAGTTTACGCAATGCAACTTTAACTGAAAATGAGAGTGTCTTTGTGCCACTTACATCATCTTTCTCTCTAAATGATTAAATAACTGGTCTTGGGTCAGATTGGGATTATGGTTTACTAAACCTGTATGTTATTAATGTAGCAACTAAAAAGCTAAAAGTACAAAAGCAACGAATCAATGCTTTTGAAATAACTACATTTCTCTTTATTTTACAGCCTATGCGGTCTTCGTCTGAAAGTATTTGTTCCCGACCTGGTTCAAGCATACCTGGCTCACCGGGTCACACCATCTATGTAAGTTTTTTCCGTATTATACACTTATAATTCATAAGTAATTGCATCTTATCTGTACTGTCCACATGCGTGCGGTGGAAAATCCCTTGTACTGGTTTTGTGAGTGCTCCTCTGTCTCTGTCTGTCTCCCTAGGCAAAAGTAGACAATGAGATCCTTGATTACAGAGACCTAGCTGCCATTCCCAAAGTCAAAGCCATTTATGACATTGAGCGCCCTGACCTTATAACCTATGAACCCATGTACACCACCTCTTTGGACGAGCAGGACGAGAGGAGGGAGAGTGTGGGAGAGGTAACTGCCGACTGCATGCCCCTCTGTCTGCATGCATGGTGGCTATAACAAAAATAAGACTTTAATATGGATTTAACTGTGCTTCTCAAACTGTGGTACCCAGGGCTGGTGATATATTTTGGTTATAATGCAATTCTGCCAATTTAAATTATGTATTGTTATTGTGTCAGTGGATAAAGTAATTTCAATTGCTGTATATAATGTATTGTCTGTAGCAATATATTGAATTTGTAATCCGTATAGTTTGGGTTCAATTCGGTTTTAATATTTTATCTATATTTAGTTTAGCAATGCATTTTACCTTCACAGGCTGAAATTGATGAAATTTGGAAAGTTGTGATAAAATTGTACATGCACTACAGCTCTTCCTGCACTTCCTCTCATTTGCGAGGGGAGCAGACAGGATTTTTGTTTAATTTCTGCAGAGCAACCTAATCATGCAAGGTTCTGCAGAGGCTAAACTGTAATCAAACTGACAGCTATAACTTGAATAGCCCGAAACCAGGTAAGTACAAATGTTATAAAAGCCAGTCACCAATAAAAGACAAGTCCTCAATTATATAATTATCGCAAATTTTCTTTTATATCATGAATACAATTTTAGGCCATATCATCCTGCCCTAGTGGTACCACTGTACTTCTAAAGTACTGTGCTTTGGTCTTACTGAGCTTTCTTCTTCTGCCATAGCTCCACACTGCCAGGAGAGAACGTTCACCACTGCCTGATGATAAGGTGAGCTTTATTTTTACATTGACATGTAACTATTCTGTTTGAAAGTACAACACCTGCTTGTCTCCATTCTGAGTTTATTGCTTTGCCTGGAATGTTCCACAGTCTGAAACTATGTAAAATAGCCTTACATTGAGATTCTTACTGAGAGTGGGCTTGCATCTCCATAGATCATATCTGTAACTTTCCCTGTTGGCGTCACCTGCTTGTTTCCATGGAAAGTTTCGCTAGTGAGGACCATGTCACAATTATGGAATATGATAAAGATATTTATGTGATGGCTGTGGGGATGCTCAGGATGGGGTCCAACTCCATTCCAAAATGGTCACAAACTGATTCGGAACCATCCTCCTTGAGTATGAGGTCTCTGGACTGAAGGATGGATGAAAGACACAGGGTGGGAGGGACGGGATCAAGAGAGCCAACACAGACAGATAGGCTGTATAAATAGGGCTTCTGGGTAATTGAAGGTGTGGTTGAGATAAGCTGTGGTTGGCTGGAGAGGAGGCTGAGGAAATTTTAGGTGCAGTTAATCACATTAACTCCACCTAATGCCATATTACGAAATATTCAAGAGAAAGTAATAACCTTGAGGGATCCTCAACCAGAAACATTACATAGAGCATCTTTTAATTTGTATTTTTTCATCCATAGACCTCAAGAAACATGTCGCCTACTCCATCTTGTGAGGTAAGTCCACGTGCTTTATTCTATTCATTTATTAATTGAGAGAAAACACATATTATATTTATTCTTCCCAGGGCTCGTACGACCGTCGGGAGCGTATCCTGCTGCGGTCGACCAGTCAGGGCTCCATCGGCTCTCCTGTTTATAACCGACATAACTACATCCCCACACTGTCCCGCTCCCCTCAGCACTTCCATCGACCCGGTGAGTCCTGCACAAACACTCAAGGTCATATTAAACATTCATACAAGGATGTTTCAGTCACCCTGTAATCTGTTTTTTTCACATTTTTATTGCATATTGAATAACAGATGCTCATCCTTTAAATTCAAACTATAGGTGCATTATGTAAGTTTTCTGGTGATGGTGGTTTAGGATTTGTTTCATTATGGTATTTGTATTATCCAAAAAACTTTAATAAATTGATTTTGATGAAGGATAAGTACCTGTTATTCAAGACTCAATTGTAGTTTCAACTTTGATTTTTCTATGTCCAAGAATAAAAAATGCCTGAAATGCCTTTGTATTCAGTTACATAAGATATACAAGTAAATTTGACACACACGATCTATACAAGAGATTACAGAGTGTTAGTACATCCATCATTACAGCTGCTAAAACATTGGGTTTCTCTTTTTGCATTCACCTAGAAGCTTCCATTGACAAGCTAATCTATCTCACCACAGGGGGCATCTCTGCGATTGACTTTAGGTTGTATCAGTGAAGGACTTCTTTTCTGACTCCATATAAAACTTGAAAGTCATTGTTTGCATAACCCCTTTGGAGACACTGCAAAAAAGGATTATCAACATAACGTAAATGCAGAAGAGGTTTATCCTGACTTGAGAAGTTTTGATCGTTCATTCAGAGTTCATAATTAATTAGTTGGGGATTATTTTATTATTTCAGACAAACTTGAAAGTAAGGGTCTATTTCTTGGTGATATTCAACGTCAAAACTGCTCAAACCAATATTCCTGACATACATAATATTAATGAGATATTCCTTCTTTGCAGAGTAGTTCTTATTGAGCACTTTTGATTTAAAAATACCTCTATTTATAATTTGAATTGCTTTAATTTCCTGTGCAACCTTCTCTTCCTCCCCTCAAACCCTCACTCCCTCACTCCTCACCCTCTTTCCTGCTGCTGGGGGGACTCTGCGCCTGTCCCGTGCACCTGTCTCTCATGCACCTGTCTCATGCACCTGTCCTGCCTCAGATGCTCTGACAGGGATGCAGAAGCTGTGCTCCTCTCTGTGCAGTAACAGTGTGGGCTCCAAAAATAGTGACTCCCGCCCCACTTCCCCTTTCAGACACCACTTCCTGCCCCATAGCACAGGTAAGGGCCCAGGCCACTGCTGTGTGCTGCCCCCTACTGGCAACTCATGTCCATCTGCATTGTCAGCTTGACTTATCGGAGAAACATAAATGAATGGAACAATGGACCAAAGGAGACACCAGGAAATTCAATTATGTAAAACTAGATTCTTAAATAAATCTATATTGTATTCTCTTTTGTCTAGTAGACATAAATATGTTAAAATGTACAAAATACTATTCATAATTGTTCATTATTTTACTTATTAGGGTTCTAATAAGAGCTGGGGTCCTCTTTATTCGGATTCAAATGCAAATGTCTATTTTAATCCATATTCAAACTTGAAACCTTAAATAACCATCCACATATATATGTACTGTACTTCATATATTTATACATACTTGTAAAGTCTGCTTCACTAGTCTCTTGGTCCATTCATTCATTCTGTCAGAGTCCACTACCATCCACTGCCCTGTTTCTCATCACAGACCCATCGTCATTTCCCAAACAAACCCAGAACTGTCCCAGCAGTGTGTGACAGGACCTCTAACAAGCATGACCTTTGACTTTTGAACTTACAGAATCACTAGAACACTGCCGCAGAGCTTTGCATGAACTTAAAAAAAACCTGTCATTATCCAAATGTAAAGGGTGAATTGTAATTGAACTGTGAATGATAATACAGAGGTTCTCTAAAACTCCTTCAAATCATAATCACTGGCATAGGTGGAAAAGCGTTACTTATTTGCAAAGTTACCACTGTCATAAAAATGATAGAAAGTATTTAAATCACAAATCCTTAAGCTCATAGTTAATATTTGCGTGCATGGATGTGCATGGGTTTAAAGCTTTTTCTAAATGGCAACATGAAACTGGGGCGGACCTCCAAAGCTCAGTTAATATTACAGCTCATATTTCCAGGTCAGGAAAATATACAGTACTTTATTATGCAGGCAGAGTACTGTATACATTCTATGATGGAAAAAAGTAGTAGAGCCAAAAAAGGCGACAGTGCTTGGATATGGCTGAAAGATATAAACTTTTACCTTTTATTAGGAAGTCATATCAAAATGTTTTTACACTTACAGAGATATTACAGAGAGAGATATTTACACATACAGACAAACTTTACTGATCAAAGGAATTTATTTGGACACAGTAGCTTTTTTTTACTTAAACTAATTATTGTATTGGTTTTCTGCTTCTGTTTGTAGCACTCTGTTTTCTTACTAACTGCTTTAAACATGTAACATCATTAACTTCATCATAAAGCATCGCCCCGTCCTATCTGAGGTGGTCCCTTTATGCCCCACCGCTTTCTTCTGCCCCCTACTGTCCTTATAACACTGGTGCTTATGTTGTTGTTCTGGTTCTTCTCACGGAGGCACCACTGACCTCCCCAGCGGCCGCAGCTCCCCCCTCCCTCTCAGGCCCGACAGCCGGCCGGGCACCCCGCCTCTGTCTCTGACCCCCAAACACTTTCACCTGCCAGGTATTTACTGATCTATCTGCGCTTGTGTTTGGAGTGGAGAGCACCTGTCACTGCTCCGGTCTGTCTGCCTGTCTGCCACCATTGCTTTATACCCTGGCTAAAACTCACAGATAAAACAAAGATGGAACGGATTACATGGCTTTTAATGTAATTTTGCTATAACCATCTAATTAATATTTTCGTAGAGACAAATTGAGACACTGGTAATAGCAAGGATCTTAAATGATATTGATGATCTATACACAAATATTGTTTTATTTATTCATTTCAACAGTTGTGATTAGAAATACACATTCTACTTAAAGAGAAAAGGTATGAAACACGAAAATATATCAATATGGCCAATTTCATGGAGGTACAAAAGTTTCATTCATTTGTTTATTTCATTGATAAAGTCTAAAAAGACAACTATATCACAACATCAAAATACAAGAAATTAAGGGTTTAAGAAAAAATACATTCAGTGATTATGATTA
This sequence comes from Scartelaos histophorus, assembly GCA_000787155.1. Classification (NCBI taxonomy): domain Eukaryota; kingdom Metazoa; phylum Chordata; class Actinopteri; order Gobiiformes; family Gobiidae; genus Scartelaos; species Scartelaos histophorus. The sequence continues at coordinate 12,642 of KN502985.1, read as the reverse complement.
TGATTATGATAGTATATTATGATACTTCGTTGCACAATTCTCAGATCGATTCAAAATGGATCTGAATTTATTTTTAAAATAATATTTTTCACAAAAATGTATTAGTTACATGCACTGTTCTGATGAACATTTTTATACAATATATTTCATACAGTTGTGTTCTTGTGAAGGTGCAGTTGACTGTATTAACATAAGTAATTATGGATAAATCACAATATATCATTCTGTGTAGTATTGGGATATATCATGATATATCAGATTGTGACGTGCAGATCATGATATGTATTGTATCGCCAGAAAGAAGAGTAATCTTATGTTATCTGCCCCCTCTTAATGCCATACTGGGGAACATTAGGGACAATGTAGTAACGTCTCCATGGAGACTAGTGTTGGACCCTCCATCAGAAAACACTGTACATCTTTAAGAAAAAAACAAACAAAACAAAACCCATAAACCAAACATTCAGCCAGGGTATAAGTAATTTAACTGTTATTAATATTCTCTTCTGTGGTACTGTTTGCATCCAATCCTTTATTTATCAGATATATTTTCCATCAGGGCCATTTTCCCTATATATTTATGTGTTCTCCAATACACTGAGTAATTCAATTCAGTTTTAGCGATAAACGTTTAGGGTCACGCAGACACACACGTTTACTGTACTGTGCAATGCAACTCAACTCACACAAAATGTCCCACTGTTTTTGCTTGTTTTTTTGTTGTTATTTATCTTTCCTATGATATACTTTCCACTAAACATAATCTGCATTTGGTATTTTCAGATCAAGGAAGCAACATCTATAGAAAACCTCCGATCTACAAACAACATGGTATAGCTTTGTCTTTTTATTATTAGCGACGTGTTTTTAACTTGACACATACTGTATTTGGGATTGTGTGTCCATCGTGTCAAATGTTTATGTGATGTTTGAAGTCTGTCTCCGATCCTTCTGTCTGGCCTGCAGCTCCTGACACTTTTGGAATATTGTCTGTCCAAATAAGTTTATATTAAGGTTCTCAGTATTAAGGGATGTATACAGAAAACCTTTCAACAAGTTTAAGAACTCATTTCAAACACTGACGAATAAATCCTGGGTTAATTCTGGTCTAGGCCAGGTTTAATTTAACTTTTAGTCCCAGTGTTGATGTTTTACCAGTATATATGGTAGACACTTAGGTTAACAAGGTCTAAACAGCACTAAACAGTGGACTGAATGCAAATACTGAATATAATTGCATAAATCTGAACTTGTGAGTACCTACCACTAATTGTACTCTTACCATATTTTGAGAAACATTATTGCTTTTTACATTTTGGTACATGTTTAGTAAAGCAGCCCTTCACTGCTTTAAAGCATTCTAAAGATGCATCTTATTATACACATTTCTGCAGCCCCCAGTGTGGGTTAGTGTGGGAAAAGTGTAATCTTCCTTATATAAGACGTTGGTGAGTCACTGAGGAGGAAAATCCCAAAATCCGCATTGACGCTGATCCTCTGCACTTCACTATAAAACATAACTTTAGGATGATTCACTTGTGGGAAAGACTTTGCTTCATACAGACCAGTTCTGATTTAAATTAATACCTGTACTTGCACTTTGAGGTTGTGGCCAGAGGTGGGTAGTCATTACTTGCAATTAGTTAAATTCATATGAACATCTTTATTTATTTATTACTTTATTTAAATACAATAAATTTTTACTGCAATTTTATAATATAATATTGATGTACATGATTCCTGTTTTGTTTTCAGCTTTTAGAAACAAATACAAATTAATTACTAGTGCTTGTGCAATTATAAATGACTTCTTTGTACTTGTACATGCATAATACCTCATTTTTTGAAGTATCAGTAGTACTCTTATTTGAGTATATCTTTAGCTCCTCTACCCACCTCTGATTGAAAGCCCATGTTAGCTCAGCTGCCAGTGATACCGACCTGTAGTTACTGCTGCCGTAGCTCGCCAAAGCAAGTCGGCAGATGACATCATTCGTTCGGCCACGTTCCCCGCGGCTCACGCCCCCTCCCCGGACCACAGCGAGGCCGAACGCAGGCCCTGCTCCCTGGCTGCTTTAGGTACAGTAGGCTCCGTACTGTGCCTGCTCTGCTATGCTTCCAATGGATTTGTAATGATTGATTTTCATAATCTTTTTTACCATTGACTCCAAAGCTAAATGCTGCTTACTGCCGCTTCTTTATGCTGCTTTCTCTTGGTTTACAATTACATCACAACTCCCAAGCCTTTGGAATAACTGTACCTTAAAGGACCCATATTACAGTATTTTATGATCTACTGTATGTTATAATGTTGTTTCCTCTTCAAAGACATACCTGGAGCTGTGTTTTGTTTCATTCACACATGTTTATCTCACAAGCCCTGCATGTTTAGGCTGAGTTCTTTTAGTAATTCTGGATAATTTCTGCCCTGGCCGATCTGCACTGAACTAAAGGCAAAAGGTGGAACAGAGCATTTTGAGGTTTAGAGATGTAGACAAACTAATAATGAAGAGTTACTCGGACACGTGTGAATGAAACAAAACACAATTCCAGGTATGTTTTTGATGAGGTAACAGCATTATAACAGGACTAAAGGCTCACAAGAGTCCATGTTGGAAAATATAGGACCTTTAATTATCTTTAAAGCATGAAAAAAGACTTAATTTATTGTGAACAAACAGAATTATTCCGGCTTAGAATTTACTAAGCCTGAATCATTCCTAATAAACTATTTGTTCATTATAAGTTAAGTCTTTATTCATGGTTTAATAAGGCTAATTAGAGTATCATTATTATAAAGCTTTACCCAACCGTCTATAAGTCTATAAGATTTAATTAGATTGAGATACAGATGTTTGTTGTTGTAGTAGCCTATAGTCACTGGTATGAAATTTCTCTTTTTGTAGTTGCTATTGAAGCTTTGCAATCACTGTTCATTTTTTCAGTCTTATTCAAGCTTTTGCAATTATGTCTTGGCTCAATATATAGTTTATTCTTATTATTTTGTGTTGCTGCTACACTATTTTTAATACAAGTCAGTATTCTGGGAGCACTGAATGTACCACAGTGCCACAAATGACATGGACAGAGATAACTGAGACTGACTTCAAACTTTGTCTGTCTGTCTTACATCGTGTTGTTGTTTAAAAGTATTTATGTTTTTATAATGAAATCCTAATTATCGTTTGTCTGTCTAGTCAACTCTGTCTTACATTTGTGTGTCCTTTTATGCATAATTTTACCATTTACTGTGTACTTACTGTGTCATTGCACCAAAACTAAACTAACCTGCCTCTTTATAACAGATGTATATTTATGAAATGATTCAGAAGGTGACGGTGTGTAAGTCTGAGTTATTTGATGGGTCTGTGTGTCCTTTAGGTCCAGAGGGCAGGAGGAGATCCAGAGAAGAGGACGAGGAAGAGGCCTTGAAAAGAAAACAACTCCAAGAAGAACATCTCAATAAGGTCAGTTTCCATAAAAATGTAGATTTATTTTTAATTTAAAATCTACTACATTGTAAACCAGGTATGCTCGCACCAATTTGTTTTATGAAGCAACAATGTAGATCCACCTTGGAGACAAAAAAACAAAGAAACCACCACAGCAATTGTCACTACAGTTCTACACTTTGATCAGCTTGGAGTAAAAATATGTTTCTGACCTTTAATACAATACCTTCACCTTTCCAGAGTAATAGCATGAACCTTTAATGATGCATTTTCTCTATGTTATCATCATTAATTAATAGTTGAAAAAGGAAAGGAATATGCACACAATTGGTAAAAATAAGTTTTAGTTTCATCTGTATATTGTGAAAGAATATGGGCCTGTCTGTCTATAGCAGTGGTTGTATTATCTTGGCAGTCATAGTAACAACCTCATCTGTCTTCACAAGCCACATTGCTAAAATTGGCTCACATCTGAAGATTGAAAGAACCAGCACTGAGTCTAATATTTACTGTAAACTCCTGTAGATCCAGTCGGGTTTGGGGAAGATGATCCTGAAGGAGGAGATGGAGAAGGAGCAGATCAGAGCGCGGAGTCAGTCGGCTCAGCGCTGTGACGCAGGTACTGTCTCCACACTCAGCAATGTACAATGCAAAGCACAATAACTCATAGTTTTAAAGCATTTGCAAGAATAAGGTTTTATTATTTATAATTAAGTGTGCGTGTGTGTTTCTATCCCTTTGCAGAGCCCAATTCTCCGACGAAAACAAACTCGCTGCCTGGATATGGAAGAAATGGTTTGCATCGGGTAAAGATTACACTTAAATAGCAATCCAGTGTTAATCTAAATCTAAATTAAAGGTTTGATACAAATTTTCACACCACAATTTTAATAAAAATACAATTAGGAGATTTCAATACATCTATTTATTTATTTATTTTGCATTTATTATGACCATAATTTACCCAATTTTAGATCAGTTTTATGTTAATAATTTTGTAGATTCGCCTCAGCATCTCTCTTCAACACATTTATTGATAGTTTTTAGTATTAACACTTGTACAAAATGAGTTTTTCAATACTGGTTTTAATATCCGTTTAGGCCTGTATATCAGTTTCTTGACAATCCTAATGTGTTCATCATAAAGCAAACAAAGTCAGACAAAATGATATAACTGTAACTAGTGTATTTTCGTAAACACCAATTATGATTTTATCGCCATGTTACCATTCCACTGAGTTTACAAGCAGCATGCCGTTAAAGTGAGTTATAAAAATTTTAAAAATGACAGAAAACTTTAATGAAGTGGTGTAAAATGTCTCGCGTACACATAAAAGTACTAACAATAATGTTTTTTTGCAGCCCCAGTCAACAGATTTCACTCAGTACAACAGCTACAGCGACATGTGCGGAGGAGGCAGAGGTGAGACTGTTTTTACAAACACTCAAATAGATTCACTACAGTTGCCAGATCAAAAATAAAATAAAGATAGAATATTTTCGTTGGGAATTTTACGGTCAAGTCATTAACTGTGAGTCTCATTCTCTGTCCCATTTTGTCTTGCAGAGTTTCAGGTACGTGTCTGCTGCTCCACATGGCATGGCCCTCTCCTGTTTGCCCCATAGACCTGCTCCATAGACCTGCTCCATCTTGTGTTTGCGGCCTGTATTTGCTCGGTGCCTGTGGGTGGCCAGAAACATGGTGTCCTGAATGCTCTTCGCCCACTCCTGCCTCACGCTTGCATCACTGTTGGACCCATGTCAGCTCCAGAGTGCAGTGTTTTTAATCCTCCTGTACAAACAAACAAACAAACAATCAAACAAACTCAGTGCTCTTTAGGCCTATATAATATTATCTATAGTTTTAATATAATACCCCAGTTTTAGTTTATATTTGAACTAAATCAAGAGGAATCCTTACAAATTTGTAAGGTTAAAAGTAATTAATAAGCTGAGTTTGAACAGTTGACCACATCTGCAAATATTAGTCCAGTTGACTAATTTTAACCTTTTTGCTGTTAATCCCACAGAGCTCAACACTCCTACCCACCCGCTCACCCACTTTGGAATTAAATTTGTTATTCATTTTTCCTATGGACTTTCCAAAAGACAACAAAAAAAAAAGATTAAAAGTTTGAAAGCTTGCTTGAGGCTTTCCATTAGGAACGGGGAATTATGCATACACTATAGACTAATATAAGGTTTATCCAAGGACTCATGAACAATTAGCAATTAGTAATTTATATTTCAATACAAAAGATTTCATCTTCTGAATCAAAAGTTTCAAAATGGCACGAATGCAACAAATACTATCATGAAGAAATACTTTAACCAGAGTAAGGTCGAAGTTACAATCCACATAAGAGGTTAGGCTTTGCTGCATCTTACAGGACTTGGGGAACAACTGGAAGTTTTCTAAATAAGGATAAACCCTGCTTTGCCTGACATTGTGTCATTGAAATGTCTCACTTATGCATTACTTTTACTTGGAAACAGTTATCCATGATCATTGCCAGCTTGAAGTTCAAAATGTTTGCATTATTTTTTCACTATTTTAAATTTGATTTATTTCTGTAATAATAATAATCGCTCGCGGCGATGATAGCCCTCGCCCCGGTCCGCAGTCGTCCCCATGCAATCGCTGAGGACTCGCGACCGCCCCGGCGCACCATTCTGTCTTCCCGACAGCCGGCCAGGTCGACAGCTCATCCTCTACACAAATTGCATATTGTGCCTTTAAATGTTCCATAGGAGTCATTGCGCCCCTGCTGGCCAAAATCACCTAGGTCCGTAATATATTGTTTTGCTTGTAATTATGCATAGAATTTAATTCTTGAATTTGGTCTGAATCCGATCATGTTGACGTTTCATGTCTAGGCTGGGGGCACTATAGAGTTCAGCACGATCAGATTAAGTATGTGTGTGTAATAATTTTAAAACTATTTTTTTGAGTTTTTGTGCCCCAGTGGGAAATACGCAATGTCCCTAATGCAATTTCTTGCTTGTAATCATATATAGGATTTATTTCCCGAGTTTGGTCCGAATCGGATAATGTTGACATTTCATGTCTATGCTAGGGGGCGCTATAGAGTTCACTTTTATTAGACTTCATATTTCATCACATTCAGGCCTGGATCCTGCAATTGTGATTTGAATTTGAGCTCTGTGGCCGCGAGAGCTCATCGAAAAAACAGGAAATTAGGGCGTTATTCGCCGGCGTGCTACGGCCAAACCGTAAGTGCGCTGCCAAAACCAAATATAACTTTTGTGAGTTTATGTGTCTAGATGTGACATGTCAAATCTGAGCTCATTTGGACAAAACCACGGACACTTCTCTAACTTTGAGCAGCACGTGGTCAAAACGGGGGCGAATTTTTGATCCAATATGGCCGACTTCCTGTTGGTCATAGAGGTGCGCCGTCATCGGCTTTTTTGCTTGTCTCCTTGAGTTCTATCACTGTCCCGAATTTCGTGACGCTACGCCAAAATATGCATCATGGCCTCCCATTCATCTGAAATTTTTGACTTACTCTAGGTGGCGCTGATGAGTGGGGTCACTTTGGACATTGTCACGATGCCCGTTTTATCAAATTTTTCGCCGGACCGGTCGATCTGATACTTTTCGTCGATGTTCAGGCCCTCAAAATCGCGATTGTTTGCAAGGAAAAATAATAATAATAATAGAGAAGAAGAAACCGAGCAAGAACAATACCCCTCGCCACTGACTTTGTCACTGGCGAGGGCTAATAACTAAACTAAGCCAAGCATTGTTGTGTTGTTGTATGGGAGGCATTAAAGCTCTCACCTGGAGCTGACCCACTGCAGTGTGCTTATGGCCTATTCTCTTGTGCCTTTAATTTTATCAACATATATTTACAATTAAACTAAGAAAATCAAGATATTTTCCAATAATTTCTTATATGTGAGTAAATATAGTGTATCCAAGTTACATCTCATTAGTGTGATTATTGTACTTTTGTGTTGTCATGATCCTGCTGCCCCTCCCACTCTGTTACATGTGTCTATGTTTTATCCTTTAGCACATTAAGGATGGCCGTGCAGCACTTGCAAGGATGGACAGGGGAGTATCTATGCCTAATATGTTGGAGCCAAAAGCAAGTATATTTTTCTATTTTGTGCTCATGACAACTGCAAATGTTACAAAATAATAATAAACTTACATTAGAGTTGCAAAAATAAACACTGACAAAACTATATGTTTTTTATCTGATATCTGATATCAGATCTGATATCTTTGTGGGGTAGCTTACAGTACTGTGCAACAGCCTACTCTGCTCTGTCTCTCTAATCTTTTGTTCCAGGAGTAAATTCCATTGTGCAACAAAACCTCACAACAGTGACCCAATTGGTACTAATATTTGCACACTCAATGCTGTCGTGGCCTTGACACTTCCAGATGACACTTCCATCTCCTATGCACATATCCGAAAAAGGGGGGTGTGATGCTCTTGCGATAAAATAATTTCACCTTTCATCTTGCTTTATAATTCTGACAAAAAAGTCTTTGAACTCAAAATCTATGAAATATTGTGTTTTAGTTTATACTCAATGATCAGTTTAGTGATTTAAACTAAATAATAATTTTGATTTTGCGTAAAATACACAAAAATAAAAGTGGATAAATATTTCATATTTTTATTGGAAGTACAGTTTGCTGCTCTTTGCACAGTACTGTATTGTAGTAGTGTTTGCGGACAGTTGGCATGTTGCTTAAGGAGCTGGCTTAACTCATTAGCGCTTTAGCATGCTGGCTTCTCCATGTCCATCTGCACACAGCTCCAGCGGTGCTCACTGTATGAAGCTGATACAGTGACCAGTCTAAACATCTGCCACAGACCTCTATATACTGCCCAGTATATAACACACTTACATCATGGTTTCATGATGTTTTGGCATTTTTTCATTGCAGAGATGGAACATAGCCATTTTTACTGTATGAATTTGTTTCTTACATTTTTGATATTCTTCTCAAATATCCTTTACTTTTAATAATGCAAATGATTACTTTAGCTGCCTGTTTAGTGGCAGTATTGTGAAACTAGGAATACTCTTTTATGAATGGCAACATCTTCAATGGAAGTAAATTCAGTAGTAGTTTAAGTTGTTGCAGTTTGCTGACAGAAATAAGGTCCAAATTATAGCAAGTTTCTTGAAAGGTAATTCTACTTGAGAACTAATACTTTAAAGTGTCAGAACCTCTTCTTGAGTATAGATTTATTCTTTCTTTGGTTCATATTCTTGCAGCATCTGGATTTCCAGGACAGCCATTCCCATGTGGATTCAGCTGTCCCATAAAATGACTCTTTTTATAGCCTGAATCTAAAAATACAAAGTGTTGCATAATTGTTTTCTTGTTTTTTCTTGCTTTTACCCAAATCAGCTACACATTTAACACAAAAATAAGCATTAACCTGCATTATCCCAGTTATCCTGACACACTTCCTCCTGTGTCAGACCTCTGCCACAGCACAGTGAACAAATGTCATAGAAAATAGTAAAAGAAGAGATATGAAGTCAGTTTAAATGTATTTTTACACTGACCTCTGTGTCTCTCTGAAGGTGTACCCATATGAGATGTTGATGATCACCAGTCGAGGAAGAGCCAAACTGCCCCGGGATGTGGACAGGACCAGACTAGAGGTACAACTTATACTTCACTTTGGCTTAATATAATAAAAAATAATGTTGTTTAATTGTCCACACCTTGTCTCCCTGTTCCACAGTATGGCATTAAACGTATCAACCCTGCATTCATTCAAATACAGGTCTAAATAAAATAAAAAATAGATCTGACTTGTAACCTCGCCTGCGTATCTCCTTAGAGATAGATACATTTAATGCCATACTGCAAAACATTTCTGGCAGACTTACTTACAAAGTGCACCTTTATAATCAGAATTTAAAACAGAAAACAAAGCTATTGGATGTCCTATTATTTACATTAGACTACATTCTTATTTTTTATTCACCAATAGGAGGGAAAGGTCTTTACTACTATTGTTTATAAAGATAAAATCAGCTCAACACAATTTTGCCTACAATATCTCATATGTCTGATAACTGATGTACGAGTGTTGTTCCATTTCCAAAGGTAAAAGAAATATTATATTTTTTCTTTTACCAAAGCTTGAAATTTGCTTGATAGTTAGAAGAAACAGCTATTGTCCACAACAATACTGAAATTATCTGCTCTGTGTACAAAAGTTACATAATTGTACCAAAGAATGAGCAGTATCCAGTGCCTGTCTGTCCCATTTTGTGGCTTCATTGCTAACCACAATTGCCCCACCCTTCCCATTTTTTGTTTCTCTCCCTTCTTTGTTTTCATGTCTCTAGCGCCACCTAGCTCCTGAAACATTCTTTGACATCTTCGGTATGGAAATCCTGGAATTTGACAGGCTTCCTCTGTGGAAACGCAACGACATGAAAAAGAAGGCCAAACTCTTCTAGCATGATTTACTGTACATTCACCCGGATAGCACACAGCAACTGTAAAAACAAAACTAAATCTAGATGTTATAGGATTTTGGGTTGATTTGTTTTACTTTTTGTTTTGTTTTTCCTGGACATATTTGAGGAAGCCATGCCACCTTTTCTCTCCAGATACTTCCCAAGAACTTTTGAACTTTGAACTGTCCAAAAAGACTTGCACATGAAATGGGACTTCTCTTCCAAAAATTACAAAGAATTAATGATGAAGTTATGATTTGCTTGATTTGCTTTGCTTTGAGTGCTCATATTTTGTCCTTTTCTTGCCTGTTTATTCTTCTATTATATGTTGCTCCTGTGGAACTTTGTAATTAGAAAAAAATCATGGCGCCATTTTGAAAAGTCCATGCTTGCATAGCTTAAACATACGTCCGCTCTCCCTCCTTTTTGGCTTGGGCTGAAATAGTTCTTTTTTTAGTCCAAAGTTTGCAAGAATGGACTCAGTGAGTCTTTTTAAAACATTTTGAGTGCTGTCCCATGCACTGTTTTTTCTGGATCAACAAATGAATGAAATCTCCTGCCTCCTCCTGCCCGACCACTTCCTTAACCTTTCAAAATAAAAGTCTCAGGCTCCCATTGTTAACACAGCCAGACACTCTCCCTTTACATGTATTGGAAATTTGAACACCACATGCAGTAACCATCGGCAACGTGAAACAAATCAACTGTATTTAAACTGTTTTATAATTGAAAAACCCACACTGCCATTTGTTGTATTGAAATTGAAGCCAATAAAGCTTTAAACCACCATGAACAATACAAGACTCTGCTGCTGA
>KN502983.1:10008-28447 GCA_000787155.1 Scartelaos histophorus | reverse complement strand
GTCTGCTTCACTTCTCAATGTGGCCCTGGGATACTCATTGTTCCATGTGACATTCCGATTTGGAAAAAAAGTAAAATATCAGACTTTCTCTCCAAACTTCAAACCTCAAGCCAATTACTGTGAAGCACCTGGTGAATTTTAAACAAGTGAATAGCGAAACATCAGCACCAATCAATTGAACAATACGTGATCAGATCCAGATCCGAGACGCGTTTATTTTGTCAGCTTTCCTCCACCACTTTTCAGCTCTGCCACGTGTCTTCCTTTGCCTGATGTCATTATTCTTTTTTTTTTTTAATCTTTTGTATATTGCATTTGACAAGGACGGTCTGGGTATTTTCACCATGAATTGGCCCTGGTGGATACTAATCACTATAACGCAAATGAAACACTGCCCCCTAGTGGTGGACTTATGAAATTTCAAAACTCCAACCACTTCACTTTGTATCCCAGAGAGTTTAGTTTAGTTTAAGTAACAGTTTAATCATGTCATTTATGATTATGCGAATACAAAGCTAAAACTATACATCACCACGTACTCCTGTTTCCTAAAATTAGACCCGAAATGCGATGCAAGCTGCTAACATGGCTCTCTTAAAACTTTATTTATGGCTACTTCCCTTACAGGTCTCCAACTGACGTAATGTCTCCTGCCATTTGGAGTGTCACATTTTAACAACTTGTTTCACACTTATGACATGTCTTTTAACAGAGCCTGACACACTAACTCCAGGAGGGCCGGGGTTGTTAATTATAAACTTTGAAATTAAAAGAGAACAAAAATCTGGTTAACTCAATTCTAATAAATGTGATGTATTGTGAATCATCAATAGGCTTTTAATGTGCAGATGTATGTTTTTATCACACAAATGACAAAAAAAACAACATCTCAGCCACGGAAATAGTCCATCGAAACAATTATTTTCCATACTCTTAGCAATAAATACATGAAATTTTCAGGTCCCTAATGTTATTCCTTATACAAGCACATGCAGCTTTGTTCGTTTCTTGTTTTCAGTCTAATTAAATGTGATGAGCAGAGAAGCAAAACCACCACACCAGATTTAATTTACAATATTGCAGTCAATGCTTGAGCCACAGCTTAGCAATTCGTAAAATAATTTACAGGCAGTTACACATTTATAAATTATTTGAGGGGGGAAATAGGCCCTACTAAATTTCACTTGCTCATTTGAAGCTACAGGGCATATAAAGAAAATTGTATACAACTGGTCATTTAATTATTGTAAATCTCTAATATAAAGCATTATCTAAATTTGGTTAGTTATAACAGTTAAAATGCTAGTCTGTGTCGAATATTTGTTGGCTTTAATAGTAAAAAAAAAATCCACGATTCAGTAATTTATCAAGGTTGGCCTGATTTAACCATATAATACCAAGGCTATACTTTCATTTTTAATTTTTATACATATATTAATTGAATGTACAGTGCTAGCTAGAATGATTTATATCCCCTCTCCATTTTCACTCACTCAACAAAACAACGTGACCCTCTTCTTCATGTACAGAAAAGCCAGGTACGTAGCTCCTCCCAGGATCCCTATCAGGAGCGTGGTCCCTAAAATAACCGGAGCGTTCTTCCTGGCGACGCGAAAGGCCACGGGGAGCACGGCCGATATGAGGATGTTGTTGACGTGACCGAGGACCCTCTTAAACGCCGCCCGCTGCACCACACGGCCGTAGTATGTCTCTATGTTCGTGCGGTTTCCATTGCCCCAGTAGCGCTGAGACAGGCCCAGGAACTTAAGCCTGTGCAGGGTGACGGCGAGGGAGACGTCGGCCATGCTGAAGAAGTCACCGCAAAGCCACGACTGACAGCCCTCCTCTGTCAAGAAAAGCATAGGAGTTTCATTCAACCTTCATATTCATTTTGTACACCCCAAAATACGTCAAATACTACTGTAACAACTTCAGAATCTTAAAAGTTTTCATTGCCACTGCACAAAATTCCCAAACTAGGAACTTCCTTTGATGAAATGCTGAACATGGAGATAGTAGATGAAAAGTTGGCAATTTAACCAACAACCTCGTGTCTCAGAAGTTTACCTGGTGTTTCCTCAGCCCTCCTCTGAAGCTCTGTCTCTACTTGATCCATTACGTTCTCTAGTTCATCCAGTAACTTCTTTAAATACTTCATGTTGTCATGGTCGTACAGCTTAGACTGGAAAGAATAAATAACATTTCAGCTACTTAACGTTAAAGATTTTTCACTTAACAGGTGATTTTACCTTTAGTCGTCTTTGTTTGGCGATATAAGCGTCTTTCAACTCTGGGTTCTCCTCGGCCAGTTTCTTCAGCTCCGTCTGTGTGTTTCCTATCTGTGCTGTAAGATCATACAAAGATTAACAAACACTGTACGAAATACCCCCGTCTGCAGTGGGGACGTCAAGATTATTCGATTATTCAACAGTCATAATTCAAATGTAATTAAAAGAACTAAAAAAGACCATTTTAGAAGCAAAAATATGTCATTTCAATTCAGTCCACACATCAGAAAAACAAATCAATTTAACTTTCCCTTGTAGAATAATGGTAATGTATTAATCAGACAATGGGAATTAAAAAAAGAGAGATTTCATGTTGGTTTCAGTAATAGTTAATACTGATAAATATCATTATGCTCTGAGAATAATTATGACACTAACTTGATACAGTGTTCAGAAGCAAGTAACTTAACCCCTTACCATTCCGGGCCATTTTTGTGAAATTATCCCAACCCTGACCTCTTCAAACTAAAATGATTGCCATTATTGAACCCTCAGTTACAAATGCACAAGTTTTTTTTGAAGGTAACACCCAATAGTTTTACCCACAGGTGTCAGAATCACTGTAAGTATGTCTGGTATTTATGCACTTTTTATGCATTTTTTTCATCCTCACCTAAATTTTTTTGTTAAAATTAATATAATACTTAAGTGAATATTTTTTTCTTGTTTTCGGGAAAAGTCAGGTCATAAGCCATCCATCAATTCTTTCTCCTCTCAAACCAACTAAACTAAACTGTATGTCCATGTATATTAATATATCTATTCATACTTCTATTACTCTGACTCTTGAATTACTGACACAACCTTCCCTCTACTGTTTAAGTTCAAATAGTCTTCATTTGAACCACAATATGCACCTCCAATCAGTATGACGTCCCCTCTTTATCCCCCGTTTTGTCCTTGTCTGAGTTCAAATAGTCTTTATTTGAACCACAATATGCACCTCCAATCAGTAAGACGTCCCCTCTTTATCCAGTTTTGTCCTTTTTTCTCTCACCTCGTATACAAGAGGCTGCGTACGCCGGTATGTGCGAATCCACGGTGAACTCGGGGTGCAGGATACAGCCGTGCGTGTAGGCGTCCATCTGCAGGGAGTCCAGCAGCTCCCTGTAGTGTTGAACGCGGTGGTAGTATGTGCTGCCCTCCTCAGGAATCAGCTTCACAGTGCCCCCTGAGAAGAAACATCGACACTTTTACTCACAGTGCAGAAACACGGCTAAGTGCACTGCCTTTTATGACTACAGCGACTTTGCAGACTTACCAGATCAGGAAGAGGGTTGTTGAGTAGTGAAACAATCATAAGGAGAAAAATAAAAAATATAAGGAGATGAAAATGTGAAATCATTTTAAATCATTGTTAAATCATTTTAAATCATATTAAAAAAATCAAAAAACAAAAAACAAAAAAAAGCTTAATTAGCCTTAAAGGTCTTATAATGTGATGTAGTGGTAGTTTTCAAGTTAATAGCTCCTTTTAGTTCAGTAGATATTGTCAATTCCAGGAATGAAATGATCCAAATGATACTAGTTTAAAAACACAGTGGAGCACTTCCTGTATTACCACATGACAGTGGATATTCTGTCTGGGAGAAGAACACAGCTTAAATATGAAGGATTTGTGTGTTAAACATTTGCGAATGAAAGAAACATTAAGAAACATTACAAGATATAAGATTTTAAGATTTAAGCCTTTACATTTTTTCTTGGTTGATTTCTTCCTTGAATTATTAGCAAAAGTTAATATAGGATCAGAAAATAATGTAATAAAGGTCCTTTAATAAAGCATTTACAATAAAATACAAGAGAATACAGTTTGTTCTCTATTAAAGTGTCATGTTTTATTAAGACCTGGACCTTTATTACAAAGTATTACCAGAAATACAAATGGACAAAAAGGAAAATAACCAAAAAGTGAATGTGTTGTCATGAAAAACTCCTGATGTGTTACCCTCGTTGAAGTTGTGCTCCAGGTACTCCATGATGTGGGCGGGGTCGCAGATGACAGTGTCGTTGTGGACCAGGACGGGCACTTCTCCGGTGGGACTGAGGTGCATGAACCAGGGCTCGTTGTGCTCGCTCAGAGGCAAACTCACGTCATATTCTTCACAGCGTAAACCTTTTTCAGCGATGGCGAGACGTACCTGCGAGAACATTAGAACCATTAATCATTCTTTAACGATCAATCCCTTCCTGACAAGTGCTCTCTAATCAAATCTAAAGAACAACATAGAAACATACATGTATTTTTTCATTTTATTTATTTATTGGTTTATTAGGACAGTGTACAATTATTTTAAGCACAGTGGCAGAGATGTTTGTACCAGATTGTAGCTCAGAGCTAATTTCCATCTGTAGTTCTGGGAAGGGCAGACAACACAAACACAAAACAACTATACAATATACAAAAATACAATACAATAAATATTTACAAGTTAAAAGTGCAAGGTATAATGTATAATGTAATGTAATGTAATGTTGTAACACTGTTAGTTTGGTACAATCAACAGTGAAATATTAAAAGAATCACTCAGAATTTCACAGCATCACCTAATGTTAAAAGCCACTCTAAATAAGAAAGCTTTGAGCCTATGGGCAGTGTGTACTTATTAATATTGTGATTCAGATACTAACTTTTCAATAGCAGCTTCAGTGAAAAAATAAAAAGCCAATTTCTGTGATTTTCAACCACAGGAAGTATCACGTCTACTCCTGATATGACTAGGTCCATGTTTGTTCTGTAATCATGGGAGTCACAGTTATTCCTACCAATGCCAAACGCTTATTTTGAGTTATTTCTGCTTATTAATCAGTCATTCTTTAATAATCGAGCCCTTCCTGACACTCACTGTGACCAAAGTGCTTTCTAATCAAATCTAAAGAACATAGAAACATACATGTACGATCAACAGTGAAATAATAAAATAATCACTCAGAATTTCACAGCATCACCTAGTGTTAAAAGCCACTCTAAATAAGAAAGATTTGAGCCTACATTTTTACAATTTTTACATTTTTATCTGCATATCTGGCAGGCAGGAAGTATCACGTCTACTCCTGATATGACTAGGTCCATGGTTGTTCTGTAATCATGGAAGTCACAGTTATTCCTACCAATGCCAAACGCTTATTTAGAGTTATTTTAGCTTTGAAGATCTAAGTGATTCTAAAAGTTCAATGTTTGGGTCCAGACACATCGAAGGCTTTGGTTTTGATCCCCCTGTAATGAGGAGCTGTCCACAGAGCTGGTGCTGAAACACGCACTCACCTTCTGAGAGTTGAACGACTGCGTCCAGTGATAAAGCATCAGTTTAGACTCTTTTTTGGCTAAGTCACTCTCGGATTCATCGCCATGTTCTTCAGTGTTCGTGTCGAGAAGAGCTGCTTTCTCCTCCAGGGCTTCAGATGCGCTTTCAGACGCCATCTTATCTGTTTGGGACAAGTGAGGACACGGTACCACCACAAGAGCAGAACTACACCTCCCTCCCGTGGCAAGGCATGGAAAAGATCAAATATTAAATTGAATTGAAAAGGTATTGTCTACTTGTTGTATCTAATTACAGTTATGAATAATAAATTATCTGGATTTCTAAGCAAAAATGTCATTTCTCTTACATTTTATTTTTCACCTTGTGTTGTTGTAATAGAAATAAGTCGGCAGCAGAGGTCAGTGTTTTCTATGCATTACTTTTTTCATCTGTGACAAGTCAACTTACGTTACATAATGTCAAATCGATACAGTATTTGCAGTGTTTTTTATTCTTAATTGGATTTTATTCAGTGATGCGTCAGTTCTGTTTTTACTTATGCTACACATCTATGTTTAATGTGAAAATGTTATGTCATTCTGACGTGAACAATATCTGCAAATCTGGCTCCTGATTTTATTGGCCTAGCAATTAGATTTTTATCCAATAGCCTGACTTTAAGATGCGTGCATGCATGGATGGCGCTTTTGTAGAGTGCGTAATAGTCTGTCCTTGCTCATTAAATCATCTCTGGCCTTGGCTTGATCTAGTGAGAGACTGCTTTTGTTAATTGAATGGTGTAAAGTCCGGTGTCCTGTTGTAATGAGGCTGAGGTTGAGGAGATGCGAGGGGCGTGGTCTGCAGTGTGACGTGGGCGCTGGCCCGGAGCCTGTGTTCAGCGGCGGCTCTGTGTCTGTCTGTACCGCTCTCTCAGTGGGCGCAGCGGGGGGAGACGAGCAGCAGCCTCCGGTAACGACCACCAGCAACACTAGCATCCCTCACACTTACTCTGTGACAATGCTTAGACTATCATATCATCTATTGTCTTCTTAGTCAACACCGTTTCCAAATTGGACCCGAGCGACACCCGTGTTCTGTGCGCTCCCGGTGAGCTGCGTCTTGTCCATATCTGAATGACGGGCGGACGGTTTGACTTCGACGACGGCGGCACTTACTGCGGGGGTTGGGAAGATGGAAAAGCCCACGGACACGGCATATGCACCGGACCCAAGGGCCAGGGGGAGTACGCCGGCTCCTGGTCGCACGGCTTTGAGATAGTAGGCGTGTACACCTGGCCCAGCGGGAACACCTACAAGGGCTACTGGTCTCAGGGCAAACGGCATGGTTTAGGCGTGGAGAATAAAGGCAAGTGGGTCTATAAGGGCGAGTGGAGTCATGGCTTTAAAGGAAGGTACGGCATCCGGCAGAGTCACAACACACCTGCCAGATACGAGGGCACCTGGAGCAATGGTCTGCAGGACGGGTACGGCGTGGAGACGTACGGGGATGGAGGTGAGAGGCGCAACACTCACATTAGCCACTGTGTTTTTAACTTGAGTGTGTCTCTTTAACTGTGATGATGCATTTTGCCACCTGATAGTAAGCTGGTGCTGGGCACTGCGTAATTTGATCAATCATATCTTTACAGCATGACTTTTCCCTCTGCCCTCCACTCTAAAAGTGAATGGTATGGTAAAGTTGATGCTCAGTGTCTCACTTTAATGTGTGTTTACACTCCAAGCATATGCTGCAGGGGTGTAGGCATATAGGCACACAGTCTATGGATAAAGACAACAAAAACAGGCTTACAGACTCTGAAGTTGTACATGCACAAAATAACAATATTAAATACTAAACTGCTGAATTTTTGTTTGTTTTTTTTTGGTTTGTTTGTTTTGTTTGTTTGTTTGTTTGTTTTCAACTGGGGACTGTTCTAATTGTAATATCATAGAAAAACTCAGTATAAATGTGACTAGTTTTAATGTCTCAGTACCAGCCACTTCTCATATGACTGTGGGAGGGGAGAGTCCAGTTGCCAGCTCTCTTGGCTCTGTGCCTCGTCCAAAGGGAAAGTGGAAATAGGAGCAAACAAATTATTTCTGATCCAAGTCTGTTCACATTATCACCTGAGTTTACACATTTGAAACCACCATTCACTCACCAAACATGTCCAGTTGTAATAAAGCTTGAATACATGAAAATCATAAAAATAAAACACTTGATTGATTGTGACTTGTGGTTATAAAACAGTGGTAGTTATGTGAGCAGCAGCAGTGACAGCGGCCGCGTAGTGCAGAGTAAAAGCCTTGATCTCAGTGATCTGCTCAACATCTGGCCATCGGACTGTGCCACATCGTGAGAACTTTATCTCAAATTGAAATGCAGCAAAGAGGCAGCCTCGTAATCTCAAACTATTTGTCCCTATGCACTACTAACATGACTTTTAAATTGTTTTTGTGTTTAATCTGGCCATTATGGCTTATTTGTAGCAGTCACAATTGTTGAACTGACTTTATTATGAATGCACGATTTTAGGGCTGGACATTTAATCAAAATTTAATCAAGACTGAAATGAAGTCTTGCCTAAATGTGAGTGAAATGTGTCATTAGAACTGAGAGGTCTACAGCCAATGCTAATGAAAACATGTGGTATGGAGTGAAGTTTGGACACAAGAGGGATAAAAGCATGTTCATATTCATAAATTCAAAAGCTAAAGTTTTTGTTTTTGATAAGGAAAATCTAATTGAAAATCAAGATGAATCACTATGATGGTTTTTGATTTATTATTTTTATTATTTTTTATTCTTTGACACAAGAGGGATAAAAGCATGTTCATATTCATAAATTCAAAAGCTAAAGTTTTTGTTTTTGATAAGGAAAATCTAATTGAAAATCAATATGAATCACTATGATGGTTTTTGATTTATTATTTTTATTATTTTTATTTTTTTCCATGTTGTGCAGCCACAAGCTTCTATTGTGTTGTGTTGTTCTAGATAAATATATAATAATTAATGAATAATTCCACTCATGACTCACCCAGTTCCCTGTTGTGAGGGATAAAGATGTTTTCCTAGTCTCAGCTGCTTGGAAATAGAGTGATTTCCATCTTGACTAATACCAGGTATTGGTGCTTACCATACATCAAAAAAGAGAAAAAAACTAAATAAATATATTACAAGTTTATTATGGTCTGTATACTAACTGTGCACTGCCCCTACACAGTCTCTTTTATGTTTCTCTTGAGGCATTGTGCTGACAAATGCAATGCTGCTGGGGGCCTGGTGACTGTGCAAAAGTGAGATGATTAAGTACTTTATACTTCAGTGCAAAAGTATATGCAGTAAACTATAATATTTCCTGTAATGTAGTTAATCCAAGAGCAACATTCACACATCTTTTTCCTATCTTTGTTTTGCTTTTGTCATTCTAAATTTGGATTTTGCGTTGTCGTGGAAGCGTGTGTTGTCATTGCCTCTTCCTAGAATTCACTGCAATGGAGCAAATGGTTGGACTAGAAATCAAGGCTTGCTTCATATTAAACTAATACTTATGTAATAGGGGACAATAGTACATGTAACCTAAATTATGCACTACAGTCCTCCAGCTTGGCAGTTCTGAACAAACCTTGCACAAGAGGTCACCCACAGCTCCTGACAGGGATATTAAAGGACGGGTCAAATGCAGAGGACACATTTTTGTAAAGGGTCAGTTGTGTAAGATGGTGGGATACTAAATAATAAGATGAAATGAGTTTAGACCCATTACTCAGATGATTCAACCTTGACAATGTCTTCACCTTGTCTCATCCTTAGGTTTTGTAATGAATGCACAGCCCTAACTCTTCCTCTTTATTTCGTCAGGCACTTATCAGGGTCAGTGGATGGGCGGGATGCGACATGGCTACGGCGTCCGTCAGAGCGTCCCCTACGGCATGGCCACCATCATCCGCTCCCCCCTGCGCACTTCCATGGCCTCCCTGCGCTCTGAGCAAAGCAACGGCACCGTCCTCCACGACCTGTCCTCCCCGGGGGACACGCCCACGGGCAGCCGCGGCGGGTTTGTCCTCAACTTCCACTCGGACTCGGAGGTCGTGACGGGTAAAAAGAAGGGCCTTTTCCGCCGGGGGTCCCTGTTCGGCAGCCTCCGACAGCTGCGCAAGTCCGACTCCAGGACCTCCATCTCCAGCAAACGCAGCTCGGCACGCAGCGACGCCACCATGAGCCGAATCAGCTCCAGTGATGCCAACTCCACCGTCTCCATTGGCGACGGGGAGCTGGCCGACGAAGATCTACCTCTGGAGGATCACGTGGACGCCACTACCACCGAGAGCTACATGGGCGAGTGGAAGAACGACAAGCGTAACGGATTTGGTGTTTCGGAAAGGTCCAACGGGATGAAGTATGAGGGGGAGTGGCTAAATAATAAGCGCCATGGGTACGGGTGCACGGTTTTTCCCGATAGCACTAAAGAAGAGGGGAAGTACAAAAACAATGTGCTGGTGCGTGGAATAAGGAAGCAGTTGATTCCTCTTAAGAACCCCAAAACCAAAGAAAAGGTGGATCGGGCCGTGGAGGGGGCGCAGAGAGCAGCCGCCATCGCCAGGAGCAAGGTGGAAATAGCTGCTTCCAGGTATTGCATTAATTTCCACTAATAAGGCTGAAAAATGTACCTCTTTATTTCTATCTTTATCTCTCTCTTTTTTACAGTCAATTGGAAACGTTTCATAGATGACCTACTCAATGTTAATTTTACTTTAATACTATCTTGAAGAAAGACTATTGATGTAGGCATTTAGTTGTTTCAATAGTGTCTTATGTAACCAAACTCTTTATTAGTCAGCAAATCATTTTATTGGGTTTAAAAGGTCCAAAAGCCAAATTTTTTCTACCTTTATCCAAACAAATATGCAATTTAGCAATACCTTTTTGTTTTGGCACTTCACCTTCTGTCAAATGCTAAATGGCTAAATCCATGGCCCTTTTTAGTCAACTAAGAGACGGACAGGGCAAGTCTCTAGGTGACCATAAATTTCTTTGTTCAACTCCAGCCCTATTGCCCACCTCTGTACGTCTGGTGTGAATACTGCTCACGTAAGTCAGTCACACAAGCGTTTAGGGCCCATCTCGTGTAAGTGGACTTTGAGGACCACAGCACTGCCCTTTAGCCTCCTTTCATCAGCCAGTGCTTCAGCGTGGCAATAGAGATGATCCACAGTTTCTACTCTGCACTCATATCTGTCTTTCCCAAGGAGAGTGCTCATCCCTGTGTGTGTGTGTGTGTTTGTGTGTGCGTGTGTGTGTGTGTGTGTGTGTACGGGTGTCTCTGTGAGTTTGTATGCATAAGTAGTATAGGAATACCTGCTCTCCTGCCAACTCGGTCTCGTGACGGCAGTGCCCCCTGCTAAGTGCCGCTCTGATGTGGCATCTGCTCCAACAGGTGGATGAGACGTGACCTTTTTATTTAAAGCTCCCCCTCCTGTCAGGAATGCAGCATCCCTTTGACATCCTCTGGTTTCAGGGCATCAGGGAATTATTAAAATAACATGAGTGGCAGTATCAAGACTATTTTCTCTTCCCTATTTTTGAAGTAGTTATGTCTTTGAACGTCTCCTGATCCAGACATATGCATATTATAAGTGAATCAAATATTAATCTAAATCAGTTTAACCATGTTTTCTGGTAACTCTGATTTGTGACCCACACACATTGTTGTACATAAGTAATTGTGCTACGGGACGAAACAACAGGTTTTGACAATGTGCAGTTGCTATAGAAACGGGGAGCCATAATTTTGGAAACTTTCTCTCCCTCATAGACAGAAAAAACGTGTGCTCGATGAGATACATTTACAATATTACTTCTTTAGAAATCTCTTTTTATAGTAGTCTAAATAAAGGATAGTGATTTGTCCATACATTTTATGCCTGATGCCCTCCCTAATGCAATTCTCTCCATTTCCCGAGGCAGGAACCTAGAACTTTTGACTTGATTTAGTACATCTAAGCAAATCTCTCACTTTACAGTTGAGAAATGATAATAGCTCCTTTTACGATATGATATCTAGTGTGTGGAAAGCAGTAGAGGCTTTATTCTGATCATTTCAAGGGTATAGAGCATTACATAATGGTTGGATTTAACTTAATACGGCAGTCATGGAGAAAGGCAAACAAGTATGATGACGTCAGGCACCATTCTGTCAATGGATAGTTTAAGGGTCTATATTTAGAAAGCATAATATTATGAAAGAAATAGTGAATGAGTGTTGTTGTTTTGCAGAAATGTATAAAAGAGATTAAATTCACAGTGAAAACAACACGTGCCATGATGCAAAGCGCTCAGGAAATAACACAGCTCTCAAGTATTTGCTGGATAGTGTAAAATCAAATGACTTTGTGGTTTAAGTTTTGTTTTGCTTGCCAGCTTGTTCTTACAATCTCTTTTCTCACTTAATCGTGTAAACTTGTTGAACAGCATGGCACACTGCACATTACATAAGATTCATTATACAGTCCTGGCTGAAAAAAAGAGAAAAGCCACTGGTATTGATCGCGTTAGTCATGTGATCAGCGGACCAAAGAGGATGTGGGCAGAGCGTTGTAGATAGAGATGGAGAAATGGATTGGATCAGTCCGTCAGTGATGGGGGGATTTGCCGAGCGGGGGTCTTGAGAAATGAGTAGAATAAAGAGGGATCACACGGCGTTTCCCATGAGTATTAGAGGCATGATCGCTCTCTAAGGTGGAGCTATGTCAGAGAAGATGGCTAACTGCATTCTCCTTGTGTCAATGCTCTGTGGTCCTTATCTGTAAAGAATAAACTGCATATTTGAGAGTAGCCGTTGTGTTGTGGGTCTGTGGGCAGTGATAAGTGTACGGTTCACATTGAGATTTACTATAAAGCTCTAGTGACACAATAACATGACTCTGGATTAGAGGTAAAAGATATTATATAATGTACTGTAATGCTTATAACTCCCACATAGACTATTAGATTTGTAGTCGACTAAAGAAATACTTGATTGAATAAAAACACGTCCTGCTGATTGATTGAATTGTCAATTAAAAAGGCAGTAGGTAGTAGATTTAAGCCGTAAAAGGTAGAATAAGTAACTAATATGACTTCTATATACTATTTATTTATTTCATTTTAACAGTATTGTATATTTAAAATAGTTTTTTGTGGATTAAATCTGCTTCAGGGTTATAAATTACAGGTATCTGACCAAAATACGCTCACAGAAAACTCATGATTCACTTTCAAATCTTCAACTAACTAAAAGAAGTAGTCACTCTACATTTTACCTTCTGATGTTTAAATTACACGGTGTGCTTTTGGCCTGTCAATCCTTCAAAACATGTTGAGCTTTACACTTCATCTAACTTTCAAATAAACCTCCCTATATTTAATTTTTGCACTCAGCAGGGAAACTTAGCAACTTGATATATTGGACCTTGGCTTCAGCCCACAGCGGCCCACACTCCAGGATACTCAGACGTGCTCCTCTGTGCTGTACACGCATGTGCTTAATCAGAGCATGTCACACTACACAGGGACACCTCACCTATCTTCACTTCGGGCCGCACAGACAAACATATCCAGTGTGGGGGGCTCTGCACGGAGCACTGACTAAATAAGGCAAGGCATCAGTTGGCTTATCAGCAGTAGCCAGGAATATATTCATCCCAGCACTGATATAGCAGCCACCATCTCCTCATCCCATCCTCTGTGCTCTGTATGAACCAGAGCTGATTTGGGAAAAATATCTAAGAGCTAATTTCCTGACAAGCTTAATGATTAGTTTTGAGATTCATGTTATAACTTAGAATTGACAAAAGACTGAAATATGAACTGACAAACGAATGCAAGAAACACAGTTCATGTTTGTACAGATCTAAACTACAGGGTTAGTATTTGCATGCTATTTTGTTGGGAAGGAAATTATAGTACTTCAAAAATTGCAGCCTTCATGAGTTAATAATTGTGTTCATTTGAATGCTCATTTGTATAAAATGTAACATTTTACATGGACTTTAAACCCCTTTAAAAGGAGTTGAAATTAGCACTTGTGCAATAAACACTTATACGTATACAATAAAAACATCTGGTCTAATCCAGTGGATTTGCTGTGTCCATATTAAATAAATACAAAATGTATAAATACATAGAATTGCTATCTTGATTTGAGTTCGCAGTTCGAATGTGAACTGAAATAGAAGATAAATATAACAGAAAGAGACAAAGACGTGTATGTTTAGATATGAGCTTCCATTTGGCAGTGGAACACAGCGTGTGTGGTGCATGTGGGTCCAGGTCCTGCTTGTTTGGCACCTGCTGTGGATGACCTCAGCCACTCAGCACCTGGCCTTTCTGTTCAGTTATACAGCACACTGCACTGGAGTGAATAGCTCCAGCCCTGTTTGCATAGCACAGCCATGCATACAGGGCTGTAGGGAACATATAACATATATATATATGTGGCCTTGTGGAGGATTTAAATAAGCTTTAAACTTGGAAAATATGCAAAAAATTCAACTCACACATTTACGGCATATGTCTACTTTTTTTTTTTTTAAGTTCTTATAAATTATAGTGAAAATATGCCAAATCAGTTATGCTTTCTGTTCATGAAGCAGTTTATTCAGTTATTTCTGGCAAAAGGAGAAAAATTCTAATAAAAAGAATGATCAAATCTTCAGTCAAAGCTAAATTTAGTTTGAAAGGTAATGTCACATTATATATATGATATATATTATATATATATTAGAAGGGTTACAGTTATACATGATGTGATAAATGGCTATGGTCAGGGCTAAGTAAGCTAACCACATCATACTGTATATTTAACTGTGGACACCATATTTGTCTGATGTTGTGACGTAACAGCTGACAGATCGAACACTGGAGCATGACACATGACATGAACCTGCAGAGACACCCCCACATGCACCTCGTATTATCTCTACCAGTAACATCCATGTCTCCGAATGCCAGCTAGTGCATAGGGCTGGCTAAAAATACTGAGCTGATGCAATGGCACATGCATCATGTGTTAGTCATAAAGTTTTTCAATGTACTACTGTGTAATCCAATTACACTAACTACTTTATTCCAATGTCTCCGTTGCGCTATCATTTTATCAGATGACAGCTGGTAGATTTGATCTATCATTTGAGAATGCAAAATTGTGCCCTATGCAGTCTAAAGGTGGAAATGGATCTCTAGTTTTATACGTCATACCTGCTTTTGAAAATAAATAAAACATATACAACAATAGAGACCAAACAGCTGATGTATACCCAGCCATCATAACAATATTATTTAAAAAATATAGCGTTAACAGTTTATTATTGCACTTCTGGACTGAAGTGCCCATCCAGTGTTAAACTAAACAGAGTTTGAATTTTCCATGTTGGTGACTCATTGTTGCTTACCTTGTATCAGAGCAACCCATGTTCTACTCCAACTAAACCACTGTCACCGCTCCATTATCTGTTCCTTTAATATGCTTTGTATACACGAAAAATATAAATATTTAAAAATAGTTATTCGTGACTAATCTAAAATAAAACACACTACTGCATTGTTCCTCGTCATTTCCTTATATGCTTATACATAATACAAATGTAGTAAAACTATGAAAAGGCCAGAGTACTTTGACTTAAACTTGATGATTAACTTGCAAGAAATTCAATTGAAAGAGAGCGCAATCTGAAACAGTTTGTTCAGTTTCTTGGCGTGAAAAGTGACAAGAACGTACCATCTGTGTAGACAAACAATAGGGATCATTACAGACTGCTACATTTTATGAAAGCTTTGCTACTTTGAGCTGTGCAGTTGTTATCAAAGGTTTTAAATTAAAAAATATTAAAATGGGGAAAGTAAGGAACTATTAACAGGAAGCCGGAATCCATGAATTGGAATACAATATTGCATTTTCATTCATCAAACAGACCCTGATGCATTGCTTGTCACCCCTTTGTGGTAATTGCACAAATACCATTGGTTAATAGTAATGACAGTCGATAATATTTTGAGTACCCTCTCTGTGTGCAGCCATAACGAGCAGATGCACAGTATGCTCCATCACGCACTCCTGTCTCTGCGGATTTCACCTCACACATGGGTCTCCTGGGAATCAGATGCGTTTGGGAAAAAATCTCAAATGGGGTTTTGCTATTGTAGATGTGTAATGTGGTGAAATAAATGTAAGCATAAATCTACTATAACGGTAAAATATGTAAGAATGTCTAAAGGCAGTGTACCTGATTTTTTTCCTAACTAGCATCCTAATTATTCACTGTGGTTAGTTTATAAGTGCTTTTCTCAACTTTTAGAGCCCAGAGTAGAGTAAAAACATGCAGCACACAAGTCTTTCCTCCTTCATGCATGATAAAACTGCTTAAGAATAGATAATAATTAAGAGAGCACACAGGAGTCTCATTTGTCTCCTTTATGATGACTTAAATTAAATGCAAACTACAAAATTTGATCTGAGCAATCGGGGGACCGTGAGTAGAAAAAAAAACGTTTTGCTTTTTGCATGACATTTTAATAGTCTCCATAGTCCTTTTAATAACTCCAAAAATGTGATAATAATCTGATTTTGAGTGTATTTGTAATTGCAACCAATGTTGAGTTTTGTTGTAGGGGGATGTTGCCGAGTATTTTATGGAAATTTAAATGCAAACCTGAATTTTCAAGGCAGCTTTGTGAGATTTTGGTCCATCTTTGCAGCTGCTCCAGTTAGGAGGCTACACTCAGACCAGATGTTCACCAGTTTGATTTCATATTTATTACTGGTGATTTTTATTCTTTTTCTCGCATGGGGCTATAGATTCACTCTGGTATTTTATAAGTCTTAAATCACTTTTCAGTACTTCAACAGATTATATTTGGCTGCTATTGAAACACGCACATATTACAGAAACAAATGATATACTTAACAACTTGGTACAATGATAGTATTTTGTGCAATGTACTTAAAAGGTTCAATATTACATAAAATGGTTTACAGCTCTTGTGAGCAGATATAACCTTATTCTAATGCTTTCGTTTGGCTTTGCTTTGAAAAGGAAATTGATGGTTGTGTGTTTGTTATTGTGCGTGTGCTGGGTGTTACGCAGACAGTGGGATGAATAGTGCAGGAGATTGGAGAAGCGAGAGCGCAGGCCGTAATTAAAACTATCGCTTAAGCTCAAGTGGTTGCCAGGCAATCTGACCTTTACTACAGGTTCAGAGCTGGTCATTGTGGTGAAGTAACACTGAGATAGCTTAATATGGATTGTTATTACTTACTATATATGGAAATGCCTTGAACTTAATCATACTTTTGCAATTTTTTTTTTAATTATAATACTAATAGTGTAATATTTATAAATGTGACATCTTTGCAGGTAAAAAAGTTTTGTGGGTTTTTTTGTTTTTTAGTTTTTTTTAAATTCTTTTTTCCCGATGATTGAATTATATCGTATTGTTAATTACTGAACTGCTGACAGGTCAGACATGTGTTAATGGGCCTTGGCTGTAAATCTGTAAAATCCTTTTCATGCACAGTATATGGAGATTACTGTTACCACACTAAGATCTTAATGACTCCAGTGACTGCATGATATTTACATCTAATCTATGAATTAACTATTAAAAGAGTGATATAATTCAGACTAGCTTTAAAGCTTTTACAAATTCATCGATACGGACCAGATGTCTGTTTGGACAGCTCGCTCGAGTGTGTCTAGTGGTTCCCATGGTTACTGCCTCATCATTATGGTTGTCATGTGAGCCATTTGTTGATTTTGAAGGGACAATCTTATCTTAAAATGCCATAGAGCTGCAGGCTATAACAAAAACACTTGAGGTTAACAACAAATTCTGAACAAATCTGATCCACAACTAGACCATAGCTAAACAGAGGGACATTTTGAATCATAAATATGACAGATTGCAGTGTATCCATTATTGATATACATCATCTGCTGATAAACCTCAACATAGGCCTTTATTGCTGTCCCATAATAGTTTAGAGCTACTTAACCACTTCACTGTGAGATTTCTTTATATAATGACTGGGAGCAGAACGGGTCTTTCATTCGGCCCCAGTAGACCTCATTATGATACTATTCACCCAGGGTGTTTTCAAATTGTATGCAAATTTGAACCACATATTCTTTCTGTTGAGGGATATGTAAATGAGATTAGTCAGCCATTTGTGAGGAAATGTCTTCTTTACTCAGGCAAAAGCCTCTAAAATCATCTTAAGTTTAAGGTTAAGTTATGCACACCAATAATGTTTCAATAGTTTGCAGTAGTTTCCCTTACATAGCACATACTGTATAACCCATATACATTTGGAAAATGGAAACTTAAAACCCTTGGAGCTGATACTTTGCATAAGGTCTGGTCTGACCTCTGTCTCTTTAACAACTTGCCATCTGTATTCAAGGAGACTGTGTGCATATGAAAGAGCTCTGAATTTACACTCCCGTTAAATGACATTAGAAATCGAAAAAATAATATTTACGATATATTTACAATATTTACATGTTTACTGCGTTCTAGTACTTCTATTGACTATAGGATTGCGTGTGTTGACGGTCCCTGCTGCCCTCCCTCTGCTGTCAGAACTGTCTCAGCTGTGGCTGTGGCTCATTCTCGTGTTGACGTAAAAAACACAGAGCTGAGGTCTGCATCCCTTTACCCTGCACCAAAAACAGAGGGACCGTCTCAGCACAGGATTCAGTGTCACACGCTAATGTTCACAAATACATCAACACCGCACATTCTGATTTCATGTATAGTATATTAATGTATATAGAATCAAGTCATTAGCAAGCATGCAATAGAAATATTGTCAGATCCTCAAGTGAGATAAAGACTATATAAGAAATAAGGCCAGTGTTGTAGTAC
>KN502981.1:2790-14202 GCA_000787155.1 Scartelaos histophorus | reverse complement strand
CTTTCTGTCCATCTTTCTCCATCTCTCTCTCTTCCTTCTGTATCTTTTTTTAGCCCGCCGTGACACTCTTAAGTATTCAGATTTGCAGCCCTCCCGTCTTCTTTTTATCGGTGGATTTACAGGCGCGCTGCTGGCTCTTTACACCGCACATGTGTTCAATTCTCAAACCCGGTGACTTTATGAGTTCATAATGTATGCACCGAGAGCTACAAACACTGCTTTAAGTTTACTACCTCTGTGAGAAGAACCAAAAGAGGAGGCGGAGTAAAAGATTCACTAGACAACGAGAATACACCATGAAATAAAACTAAATCATAACTGTACAGTGAAGGAGGGAGTGTGCAGGATAAACATATTTCCACAGCAGAACATTCACCGTGTTTGTCATAATGATGTTGTTCCTTTGGACTTTATGAGCACAAATGTTCATATAAATAAGTAGGGAGGGAGGGTTTTGCAAAATAAATGTTATTTTCTGACAAGCATTGCAATTAAATGTATGGGTCAGAACAGTAGTGAAGAATTAAAGGTGCGTTTGTAGCTTTTTTCCATGGACACTGCGCAAGTTGCTAACTCAGGGGCTAATTAAGGAGCTAGCAAAGGACACTGAAGCAAATGTGGGAGCAAATAAATAATAATAATAATAAATCATTATTTATAAAGCACTATAAAAATAAGGTTTACAAAGTGCGGTACAAACAACAATGAACAATACAAAAAGAAAAGAAAAAAAAAAACACCTACAGAAGGCAGATAAAAAGAGACAATCATCCAACCAAACCAGATAATTATAATAAATAACTAGATAAATAAATAAATAGAAGAAAAAAGACTAAGGGATAAAATCAAGCTAAAACCATGCTAAAGGAAGGCCAACTGATGAAAATGGGTATTAAGAGGAGACTTAAAAGATGATACTGATGCTGCAAGTCTTATTTCCTCAGGAAGGTCGTTCCAGAACCGAGGAGCCCAGACTGAAATGACTCGATCGCCCTTCGTCCGGAATCTGGACGAACAGGACCTGCCTGAGGATCTAAGGCTGCAGGAGGCACACACTCTAACCCTAACCCTGGCAGAAGACCTTCCAGAAGAAATGCTTTAAGGGAATGGCCCGTTTCATCACTAACTGAAACACCAGAGCAGAGTAAACGAGAGATCTTTCCTGTTGTGTTCCCCCGGCGCCCCCTGGAGGCTGCTGTGAGGCTGCAGGACACAGAGGAGTTACACTTTGGGCTCTTCCTCTCTTCAAACACCCTGACACAGATCTGCTGACCCTCCCTGACTAGTCCTCCTGTGAATCTGCACTCGGACCTTTGACTGAGACACAAAAACCACTGAGAATCGCAGCATCTCCACAGATCTGACTTTTAACTTTGCCTGATGAAGCCACCTCTTTGTCTCCATGGAGATAAATTAATATAATGGCATACTGCGGAACAATAAAAAGTAAAGTGTCTATGGAAACATATAGATTAGAACATGTTTGTAGCGCAAGCAGAACATCACCTATAATTGTTAAGTCCGACAGAAGCTGCATCAAGGCACAAGGAACGAGCTGTTGTTTTTTTGAAGCGCTCTATTCAAATTGTAAGTAGCTATGTCCTAATTCTATTTCCGGGTCCATGCTGCAGTGTTGTGAACCCGCTGTTTGAACCGATCAGAAACCAGTACAAATGACGAGGAGAAAGTGTCATTCTTTCACACTGCACTTCTAGTTTCGAGTCAAAACTGTTATTATTATGAGTGAAATATGGTTTCAGATACATGATTTTTAAAGCATAAAATAAAGTAAAGTAAAATCACTTTGGCAAAAACAAACACACATGAGCTACTTTGTCTTTTTACTTTTAAAGAACACCTCAAACTGGATTAATAGTGATGTTTTGTGGACTGGAGTCATTATTTGCAGTGGACAGTTTCTATGGATAATGTGGATGAAGTCTCATTATTTTCGCTCTATTTTGAGTTTGTGTTTTGCGTCTCTGTGTCTGTCAGAGGAAACACAAAAATATCCTACTCATCTCATTAGTAGGTATATGAAAATGATTTTAATTGTGTCAGGTTCGGACACAAATATCTTAATGCCTTTTATCGGGCTCAGGTCGAATGCTTTGTTGGACCCAGAAGTCGCGTGTGACGTCAGACTCGCAATCCGAATAGTGATTATGGTTTATATGTTGTAAAGTAAGTAGATTAGATTTAATTTAGATCGACAAATCCATATTTTGGTGAGAGTAACTTAAAAGTAATGCAATAGTAGTGTATTGGCTTTATTATGCCATATTTTAAATACAACAAATTACCGTGAAATTACAGTAACAAGTAATTTGTTTAAAGTACAAGGTTTAGCTATAAGAAAGAACCTTTTATTAGTAAAGTGGAAAAAAATATTTCCATAATTTGGTAACTGAGACTAGTGGAACTGCATTTTTTATTTATTTATTTTTAATCACAACCAATGTATAATCTTTACAAAGTATATAGTGTTTTGTACACACACTTCCTCAAAAATGACTCACATCCAGGAATTTGTCGTTCCTTAACCTTCTGAAATAAAAGGAGTTGAAAAAAACAACAACAACCAAATAAATAATAAAAAAGAATAAATAAATAAAAACTAACACAAATCTCGAATCTCCTTGAAGTGTCTAATGGACTCGGGAGAACGTTTGCGACACGTAACATAATGACAGCAATAACACAATTTATCCAAAACACAATTTGTCCAAATACAATTCCCACAATGCCTCTGAACACAGCGCGTCTTATTGTGCCTCTTCTTCTTCTTCTTCTTCCTGTTCTCTCGCCGTCGCAGTCGGGGGGTGTGAGTGGGCACTGTCACTCACATCTACATCCCATAATAGTCCTGTTAAGTTGTCAGGCGATAGTGACACATCCCCATTGTACCTGCTCCACTGTAAACAGCACCACAGTCATTTCTGCTTCAGTGAAACAAAACCATTTCTGATCAACACAAGCCTCAAAGTGACAGTTCAAGCCTGATATCAAAAACATACAGACATAATGGAGCGAGAGGAGTGGGAGTGGAGTGGGCAATATTAAAGCTCCTATATCACGCCGAATTGACTCGTGTGAGCTTTACGTCATGTCCCAGTGTTGTTGCCTCCTCGGAAACAGACCTGGAGTTGTGTCTGTCTGAGCTCATAATGCTCTTTTTCACCTTATGATGTCATGAAGTGGTAGTTTTCATGGTGACATCACTTTAGCTCAGCACAGATTGGCGATTCCAGAGCTAAAATTTTCCAAATGATTCTAGAGTTTGTGCGTTAAACATGTTTGTGATGGGAAAACAGTATTATAATATAGACCAGAAAAAAGCGCAATATGAGCGTTTTAAACATTATGGTTCGGATCTCAGTTTGAATACCTTGGGCACTAAGGTACTAAGCACTAAAGCACTAAGCCCTCACTGTCTATGTATGAATACGCTCCCATCAAAAAAGTGTAACATGATAATGCTTAAGGCACTGTGCGGTATTTTTGACCCAAATCACAGGGTTTGAAAGTTCACAGCCAGTGGTGTAGTGGCCATATATGGTTTCAACTCACCGTCAGTACAAACATAAAGGCGCCAGTCCAGTAAAATTAGTTTTTGTTTTTTTTTCACTCAAAATGATGCAGAATCATTTTGTGTGTGTGTGTGTGTGTGTGTGTGTGGGTGTGTGTGTGCGTGTGTGTGTGTGTGTGTGCGTGTGTGTGTGTGCATGTCCCAGAAGAAACATCGATCGAGATGCCAGACTACTGTGCCGCATCGGGACGAAACCAAGACTGAACCTGGACTAAAACAGGACTAAACCAGAACTGAACCAGGATTATTCTTGGACTTGAAGGTGATTGAGAGAACCCCGAGCTCCGTGGAGTGGTCGGGTGACACCTGTCCTTTCACCTGCAGTAGAGGTCTGCACTGCAATAAGCTTTCAGAAAGTGTCCCACACCACAAGTGGATGGACGGCGTACCCCACGTGCCACGCCCACTACACCCACAGCTCATGATTCATGTTCTCACACTAAACAAAATGCTTCAACAGTGCCAAACAATCACGAGAGGCGACTGGATGTCAAACAGGTTTGATATTCTTGTGACCTACGACGGCCGATCGGGAGCTGGTCATGAGGTATTCATCCGTTCTTGTTACCCCATGTTTACTACACGAAGCACGACGCATGATGAAGGCAAAACTCAACCACTAAAACAATCACACGAGTAAAAATCAGCTCAAAAAGGACCAAAAATCACTCCCTGACTTTTAAGATTTTTGGGAGTATATCCACCAATCAAAAACAGTAACAAAATAACCCTTAAAGGTGCAGATTTTTGATGTCAAAAACACATGAAAATCAGAACTAGTTTGCAGTGATCCTCATTATTCACCACAGTGAGTTTATAAGAGCATTTCACAGTGGAGTTTTGCAGTTACGCTAAATCTAACAACCACTAGCATGCTAACACACAGTTCCTGGCTCTGAAACACGCAGCAGACTCATTTTGACTTAAAATTAATGATTTGACTTCATGTTCCTCTTCTCCAAGCAAATTTCTCTGATCTGGCCAAGATTTGAAAACTTATATCAGGTTATTCGTCTTCTTTTCAGATTTTCAGAGGGAGTTTATTTTAAGATAACTCGTCAAGAATAATTAACTTGCTGCACAGACAGATCATGTCACTACTTTGAAGTCATTTTCTGATAGATTTAAGAGTTTATATTTAAAATTTTGGCCAAGTGCAGACTCTCCATGGGAATAATTACATTGTGCAGCCAGACATTTGGGCTTTTTACCGATAACAACAAACACCGAACCAGAAACTGAAAACATGATTTATTTCTATTAAAAAAACAAATAAAAGGAGACAAAAATGAGTTGAATATATTATGTAGCTGTTATTTACCTCTTTAATAACCACTGGAGAGTTTTAAATAAATACTATTTCAAACGTTATGGGTCGAATATGACCAGGATTTAGTTGGAACGTAATAATATCAAAACCTCTCGATGCATTATTTTCACGATATGCATCTTATGTTGTTCAAAATAAGGAATATCATCTTATGCATGCGACATTTTGTGGAGGCTTACAAAATGGTAAATATCCTACTTTTCTTTTTAAAAGTATTAGAAATGCCTTGAAAAACCCCAGAATCAAGATTGAAAAGTGCTTAATAACAGCAAAGGATCACGGTCTATGTAGTTCCACGTGGTTTTTTTAGCTATTTCTGCACCAAGGCAAGTTTGTATAGCTAAATTCATACACAAAGTCATTTAACATGCTTTACAGAACAAGAAAAACTATTCATTTAAGCAAAGAAACAAAGAATTTTCGATATATTGTGACAGCCTATAATATTATTGAGAGACTTTTGATTGATTTTGGTTATTGTTCCATCCCTAGTAAATAGTCGTATTACATAAATGTGTATGTCTAATCAGGTTATCGGTATTTGGAAAGTCGATATCTGATACAGCAAATGTTTCAGCGCCAATATCCAAAACCAGTATCGAATCGGTGCGCCCGTACTTTAAATTCTGGTAGTGAAAAAACGCAAAGGTGCAGCTCTGTAACTCTGCTGCTGTCGAATGGGGTGCTTGGAGGAGTCATTGAAAGGATCTATGTGTGTATAGTGTGTGTATAATGTGTGTGTATAATGTGTGTATGCGCTGATGGGGAGGCCGGTGCCGATAATAAATTGAATATTCACACAGCACATCATCGAACCAGGAGCCATCTTCAGGGCAATAATGAAATCATGAGGAAATCCAATCAGCGCTCACAGTGTCTGGACCTCACCACCGTCACCGGGAGACGGGGCTTTTAATACCACGTTTACTTTACATCACTATGAAAGAAAACAATATAATCAGCATCTGAAATGTATACAGGAAGTAAAGGTATTGATGAATCTGTTATAGCTGCAGTAAATCTTAACTCAATCTTCTGTGAGGTACTTCCGTTTGCATTTCAGTTTGTAAAAGGTCATCAAGTAGAAGTACAGGGAAGACACATTGGTTCATTGTTTCCAAGGCCAGAAGTGGAGTTTTAAAAAGTAATACAGACGCAAATCAATACTAAACTTGATATTAATCTGAGCAAGTATCATTACTGAAAAAATCATTTGTGTAATACTTTTGGAATCATCTTTGTTGAATGGACAAAAATGACATTGTCAAACTAAAGTGGGTTTTTATTATGTTAAATGTTAATTAAGTTTCAAGCCTTTTCCTTGATTCTCTTTGAGCTTTATTTTATTATGAAAATATTGTTCTCATTTGTGTATTTTCTGTGATTAACTCAGACTAATATGTTAAGATAAACATCACATTATGTAACTATATCTACTGCTGCCGGACCAATAAGAATGAGATACGGCTTCTAAAGTCTGTTTGATTCAGTTTGACATTCACAATTATTGGGGACAACTTTACCAAAAGTGGACTTAGTTTTTGTTTAAATACACATTTTGGCTTGGACATCGTGACTTCAGTTATGGGATTATAGTGCTGCCCAATAAGACAATGTATATGTCACAATTATAGGTGTGTGCGCCGACTTGAACCTGGTGATTCATTACACTCTGTCATGTGTTATTCACTATATCATGATTTATTCAATTCAATTCAATTTAATTTATTTTTGTATAGCCCAAAATCACAACAACAGTTATCTCAGCGGGCTTCACAAAATTGTTAAATTAGCAAACAAAAATGTCAGAGAATGAAGCAGAATAAGAAAAATAATAATAATAATAATTAATTAATAATTTAAAAATACAGAATGTCCAACAACAAGCAGGCAAATGGATAATTGTCCCAGCATCTCTTGTCCTTAGACCCTCCTTCTTCGGCAAGGAAAAACTCAAAAAAAAAAAACAAGAAACCTCGAGGAGAACCACAGTGAAAGGAGAGATCCACTCCCATGGATGGACAGGCATAGATGGCCAGGACGCATCCACTGCCACTGATTTATCATGTTACTAAACAAAGGACGATATACTGATTTATCAATAATTACGTATAATATTGCAGTTGGGTTCACCTTCGAAGAACAAATGTTGATGAAATAATCATGGGAACATAAATGGAACTTATGAACTTTTCATGAAAAACATGACTTTAACAATCCCTCCCAACAGATTTAGAATCGATACAAGAATCACAGAATGAAGTATCGCGATATATCACTGAACACAAAACTGGACATTTATATGAACTATTTTAATTTGATAAAATGTTCCGACCTCCTTTGTGATGTGTAACTGAAGCCACCTGTGTGTTTTGAGAGCTCATATTTCACTGTGGTTGGTTCCTCATTCAAAAGGAAAGGCTGGAGTGGGACCAGTCTGTGGGGGAGTGTGTCTGTGTGTGAGAATAGTTCTGATTAAAGCACATTAAATTCCATGAGTAACACATTTCCTGACTCAGTGTGAAATGAAATGAAACGGCGTGTCTAACAACTACTTTATTGTTCGGCCATTTAAAAAAATAGCGGTACAATTTTAAATAAATGAACAGCTCACAATGGGCTGAGTGCTTTTGGCCGTGTGAGGAGGTGCTCGGTGGGTGCTAGTTTCCATTTGCAGGTTGGTTCCCCTCAAGCTTTTCACTCTGTACACTCCCCACAGTAACTGCACTAAATGACACTGAAATATTATCACAACTTTAGGACTGACGCTGTGTTCTGAATACTGAGTCCTATCAGCTTTTTGCAGGTCTACACCAGTCTGGAGAAAATGAGACAAAAATACGTGAAAGTAAAACTGACTCTTGTGAGTGTTAAAAGGTGCATCGCGTCACTTTTTTGCTATAAAATCACCTGTAATTGAATAAATGTAAAGTTGTCATGTTATAATGCCGTTACCTCATCTAAAACATCACTCACACCTGCACTAAAATCATTTGGATTATTTCAGCTGTAGTTTTATGGAGGTTAAATACACAATGGAATCCAAAGAATTACTTCTATTCTGCTTTAAAAAAAATTGTGATTGAAAACACTGATCATCTTTTTTTCTTTAGTGCTACGATCTAACCCTTTTGGTCTGAAATGCTACACTTGATAGATTCCAGATTTGCTTCCTTACCAGTCTTGTTATATAGAGATGTTGTCATTTTTGGTGTTTCTACTTCAGAAACTTCAAAAGAATAACTGTGTGAATTTAATATTATGTCTGGCCAAATTTTACATTCATCCCACAACAGTTTTTCACTTTATCTACAGATATATTACACATTTCATCATAACATATACTTTTTGTGAAGCCCAAATACTATTTTAGGCTTAGAAAACTGTATTTTTCACTTTGGTCATGATGCCCGTTTTGTAAAATGTTTTGCCGGACTGGTCGATCGTACCCCAGGATGGGGACTTTTCGTCGATATTCAGGCTCTCATAATCGTGATAGTTTGCAAGGAAAAATAAATAACCATAAGAAACCCACAAAAAACAATACCCCTCGCCAGTCACTTCGTCACTAATAAGATGTGTACCTTGAAAATTCAAAATGGCTGTTTCTTTTTTGTTATAATGTTATAAAATGATTAGCATTTAGCTCTGCACATCAGTGAATCATTATAAATATATGACGTGAGCTTCATTTTGCTTCCACTTGCTCCATTCAGAATTTTGAACATTCTGACATAAGATTTGAAAGGGTCAATATGAACTGACCTAAAGCTCAAACAATGTTTTCCTGCATGTGTGAAATTCCCTTGGAATCTAATTCAGACTGAAAGAAATTTCCTCCCCTCACCATCTTCTTTTTCTACTCTTAATCAAATGGACTTTTTATGTTTTATTATGGCTATGATATAATATGTTGTGTTTATGTTCCCTCATCCAGACATGTAACTGCTGATGACACACTGTCATGTTTGTCGCATCACATATATGCGCCCAGTTGTGTGTAATTAATAGAAAGACGAGTAAACAACATTTAACATAGATCACAAAATAGAGTGATATCAATTCTGTAATTCTCCCTATAGACGCAGGCAGTGACTTTTCAGATCTGCACATCTTACCAACGTTTTCATGACTTCTCAGTGGTATTAAGAAACAGAAATGATGATAAAATGCTAAAAACAGTTAAAACTTTTCTCCACGGGATTCTGCGCTAAGTTGACAACTGGGAGATAGTGATTCAAATTAAAAGAATGAATTAAAAACAATCAATTTTCTTCCCCAAAATGTACAATGACACCAACTAAAATACCCACAAGACAGAGGAACACTGTCATCCAGTTACATGATGCACAAACAACTTGTGTGTAGCATGTGTTTATTGCATTTGTGCTTGCTACGTAACTTAGGGGGCGCTAGAGTTCAGGTCAAGAAAACAAAGATATGTGCACATTTCATAGTAAAATTAACATGACGTCATGACATCACAAGGTGGAACAGAGCATTTTGAGCTTTGGAGGTGTACACAGAATAATACACAGAATAATAATGCAGGATTTCTCAGACTAATGTGAATGAAACAAAACACAACTCCAACCATGTTTTTGATCAGGTAACAACATTATAACATGACTTAAAGCTCACAAACATCAATTTAGCATAATGTAGGGTCTTTAAAGGTGCATTGTGTAACTTTTCATGTTTGGGATCTGCCACCATGGAGATGCTATATAGCTTTGCCTGTAATGTTCGACAATATGATATTAAACTACTTTTATTTTAAGTTTTTTCGCTCAAAAAAACCTTTAAAAACATGCATTCTGACTGCTGGTGTGGTCGCCTCTTCACAGATCTCACCTGTAAATTGGTTTTGTGTGTCTTTTATTTAGTTTTATGCTTTTTACCTTTTTATTATGTATTGGTATTCTTGCCCTTATTTGATTTGACCAGTTTTTAGAGATGTAACGATATCCAAGTTTCACGATACAATATCATCACAGTACAAACCTCATGGTACGATGTTTTTTGCGATATCAAGAGAAACGACGTTAGGATATTATACATAATAACAAGAGAGACAATCGAAAATTTAAATAATACATAAACAAATTTAAATAAATAAAGACATTGTGATATTAACGACATTTTGAACAGCTTGAAAAGTTTGATGTTAAAGTGCAGAATTGAAGTAACAACTAAACATTAGTTCAAATCTTTTATTACGATATTTATTCTGATATTTTGTGGAGGTTTACAAAATTGCGAACATGCTACTTTTTCTTTTTAAAATGCCACGATGAGCCTTTGGTACTGTTAAAATGCAAAAATAAGATTTAAAAGTGCTTAATAACAGTTATTTCTTCACGTAGTCTGCACTGAAACAGCAAAGGATCATGGTCAATGTAGTTCCACCTGTTTTTGCTGCACCACAATAGTGAATTTAAACAGACAGACTTGTGATTCGATATATTGTGATGGGCACAATATTATTGTGAGACTTTTGACGATACAATATCACCATATTTCAGTTATTGTTACACCCTTAGTATTTTACAGAGCTTTATTTTACAGTTCTATTGCATGTGTTCGATCTGTATTATGCAGCACTTTTTAAATAAGAGTGGATTGGATTGGTGTCATCTGCATGTCTGCATGAGATTGATGAAGTTTAAAGTCATAGTTTGGCCCTGTATCAGAAAAGTTACATAACGCACCCTTAAGTGTAAACCCCGAGTTCATTTTAGTAATTAATCCAGCCTCTAATACGACTGTGCAGCTCTGTTTAATGTCGATGAGGCAATCTGCAAAACAGGGAAAGACTAAAAAGACGAGCGTGGACTATTCCTGGGTGAGTTGGAAAACGTGAGAAAAATAAAGGACTGTTAAAAAGACTGTTTTATAAGAGAGACATTGTTTTTGTTGCAATTTATGAATAACTCTGGAGATTAAAAGAGCAAAGCCAGAGGGAGGAAGAGATGGAAAAACACACGATATTTTAAGAGATACCAATATGCACATTCAACTAGAGATGCAAGGAAAGTTTTCAGTTTGTAAAATGGTCTGGAACGGTCATCTTTTTTTTTTTTTTTCTGTGTATAAGTTCTGACTCTGCCATAAAAATCCAAATTCTTGATGACAGTTTTGGAGATTGTTCTGTCGAAAAGGCGACGAGCCAGAGACGCGGGGAGAGGTGACGAATTACCCCGATTTAAAGAAAGACAAAGAAAGACAAAGAGGAGACAAGAGATGGAGCGAGGAAGAGGGAGGAGAGAGAATAGAAAGAGGAGGAAAGAGAGAGAATAGAAAGAGGAGGAAAGAGAGAGAATAGAAAGAGGAGGGAAGAGAGGAGAAAGAGAGGAGGGATGAGAGAGAGAGGAGAGAGAGAGAGAGAGAGAGAGAGAGGATAGAGAGAAAAAGAGAGGGGTAGTGAGTAACAGAGAGAAGGGAGACAGAAAGAGGAGAGGAGAGAGAGAAAGAGGGGGTTGGGCAGAAAGGA